>CAMOHE010050885.1:24501-107716 GCA_946598075.1 Artocarpus hirsutus | reverse complement strand
AGCTCCAGAAGCACCAGAAGGCTCAACTAAGATTAACAAATATGCTGTTGGAATCCGGATACTTTGATGCTCAACAAGTCTTGGAGATTCAAATATCTTAACTTCTTGAGCACTTCGTATGATCGGTTTTACGTGATGATGGCTCTGAATAAGGCAAATTAGAGAGGAGCCTTAGACTATGAAAAGGGTACTTAGTTGCTCTCCTCTTCTCACACGCACGAGAACCAAACAGACATTATTCCAGTTGCCATATAGTATTACCGATAATGTTGATAAATAATTAATCACAACTTGTGATTTTTCCTCCTTGTTTTTTCGTTTTACTGATGTTTAGGTTGTTTTTATTAGTATAAATATGTAACATCTTCCTTCTTATTAGTTTTGTTTTCCTTCATTTTAATTATTCTTCTTTTTGTTTCCCAGAGCTGACTAGTTTTGTTTACCATCCGGGTTGAAATTTGTTTCTCTCCTCTTTTTCTCTCTATCAATTAGCACATTGTGCTTCTATGATGGTAACACGTATAGTACTGGCCTCTAACTATCGGTTTTATTATTATTATTATTATTATTATTATTATTATTATTATAAAAGGGAAAAAAGATATCAACTTTGGACCTGCCGTGGAATGATCATTCATCAATCATATAAATGATGAATTAATTAACTTTTTTTTATCTAATCTAACTACAATTTTTTATCTTATCACATAATGACCTCAGTCGTGAGCTATAAAAAAAGTACCAAAAAAAAAAACTTCCTTTCTTTTATTCATAACTATAAAAAACATTAAAAAAAAAAACTTTATTTCTTTTTCACAGAATTGGAGTGGATGGTTTTACTTAGCCACCTACTTTAAATAATAAGACAATTGCGGCCGGCCTTAAATAGACTAAGAGTAAATAAATCGTTTACTGGACAAAATATTTAGCCGGTTTATCAATCATTTGTCCGCAAATATATTGTCCTTTCTAAATCAAATCGATTTGTTTTTGTAAACGGGTTAATAATATTATACTGCTCTTCCATTGAGACCAGTTGTAAAATATTTGAATTAGCCATTCCATTCGATGTGACTTACGGTATATACACTAAGATATAGTTGCGTTCTAGTCTCCAGAAGCTCCAAAATGCATTCTGCGATTTTATCGACAACTTCTTCAAGTATTGCTAATTTATTTTGGAAGGTAAAACATCGAAAACGACTTTCACCCAATCATTTCCTGTTGAAAATACAAAACGATATGGAATAGTTTATAGAGCTCGGAAATTATTTGCCAAGTCTAAGTCAATAATGCTAGGGTATTATGACTTTTATGACTTTTGAACCAAATATTTAATAAAATTTAAGGTATTATGACTTTTGAACCAAATATTTAATAAAATTTATTTCTAAGAGCTGAAACACTGTATAGTCCAAGTCAATAACACTAGCGTATTATGACTTCTCAACCAAATATTTAATATAATTTATTTCTAAGAGCTGAAACAACTACTAATGCCAAAAATAAAATTGCCAAGTCGAAGTCAATAATACTAGGGTATTATGACTTTTGAACCAAATATTTAATAAAATTTATTTCTAAGAGCTGAAACACTATATATGTGTCAATGTTGATAATAAGATTGTCAAGTCCAAGTCAATAACACTAGGGATGGGATTATGACTTCTCAACCAAATATTTAATATAATTTATTTCTAAGAGCTGAAACAACTACAGTGCCAACAATAAAATTGCCAAGTCGAAGTCAATTATACTAGGGTATTATTACTTTTGAACCAAATATTTAATAAAATTTAGTTCTAAGAGCTGAAACAACTATCAGGACAAGTGAGGGCAGCTTAGTTGGTTGTAAGTCCCTTCACCCCAATCATAGGTTGAGCGTTCGAATCACGCTTAAACCCATTCAAAAGTAATGGCATTCCATTTTGACTTCTAAACCAAATATTTAATAAAATTTATTTCTAAGATTGTCAAGTCCAAGTCAAAATATTTAATAAAATTTATTTCTAAGATTGCGAAGACAAGTCAATCATACTAGGGTATTATAACTTTTGAACCAACTATTTAATAAAATTTATTTTGCCAAGTCCAAGTCAATAATACCAGGGTATTATAACTTCTGAAGTAAATATTTAATAAAATTTATTTCTAAGAGCTGAAACAATTATATATGTGTTGATGCCAACAATAAGATTACATTTTATTGCCCCAAAATTTTTCTTATAGAACTCTTTTAATTCCTTTTAGCTTGAGTAAAACTTTGTTTTGTTGCCCCCCGCTCAACATAATGTTGCCGACTAGTGGATGGTCTCGTAAACTTCTACTTGCGATATTTTTTGTGTCGTTTCTTGAAATACAACTGAACCACTCAAAAGTAATGGCATTCTTATTATAACTTTTGAACCAAATATTTAATAAAATTTATATCTAAGATTGCCAAATCCAAGCCAAAATATTTAATAAAATTTATTTCTAAGATTGCCAAATCAAGTCAATAAATCCCTGCCAAGTATAAGTCATTTCTAAGATTGCCAAGTCAATAATACCCTGCCAAGTCTAAGACAAAATATTTAATAAAATTTATTTCTAAGATTGCCAAGTCAAGTCAATAACTTAATAATACCCTGGCAAGCCAAGTCAAAATATTTAATAAAATTTATTTCTAAGATTGCCAAGTCCAAAAGATTGCCAAGTCAAGTCAATAATACTAGGGTATTATGACTTTAAACTAACTATTTAATAAAATTTATTTTGCCAAGTCCAAGTCAATAATACCAGGGTACTATGACTTCTGAACTAAATATTTAAGAAAATTTATTTCATAGAGCTGAAATAATTATATATGTGTTAGTGCCAACAATAAGATTACATTTTATTGCCCCAAACTTTTTCTTATAGAACTCTTTTAATTCCTTTTATCTCGAGTAAAACTTTGCTTTGTTGCTCCCCCAACATAATGTTGCCGACTAGTGGATGGTCTCATAAACTTCTACTTGCGATATTTTTTGTGTCGTTTCTGGAAATACAACTGGTGTTTGGGTTGAACTCAACGGCTGGCGATACACAGATTAGGTGCATTGATAAAGAGAGACAAGCACTACTCTCCTTACAGAATAGTTTGTCTGCTTGGCGTCGTTGGCCCACTACAGAAGATTGTTGCAAATGGGAAGGTGTCCAATGTAGCAATCAAACGAACCATGTGATTGCAATTCATATTCCGCCGCCAACAGTCATCGGACCATCGCCTACACAAGGTGTGATTAACCGCTCGCTGATTGAGTTGCAGCACTTGAGGAGTTTGAACCTTGGTTCCAATAACATCGGCCAAATCCCTCCATTCATTGGCTCTCTCAGCAATTTAAGGTACCTCGATCTCTCTAACGCGTATGTTATAGGTGCAATTCCGGTTGAGCTTGGAAACCTTTCCGAGTTACAGTATCTTGATCTCGGTCGAAATAGTTTTCTTCAAGTCCAAAACCTCAAATGGCTTTCCAATCTATCCTCTTTAGAATACCTTGATCTAAGCATGGTTAATCTGAATAAATCCCATGATTGGTTGCAAATTATAAATAAACTTCCTAAGCTAAGAACCTTAAGATTAGGAGGGTGCGATCTCCCTGCTCCTACTTTCTCATCACTTGATGGGCCCCACATAAGTTATTCCAAGTCTCAAGCCATCCTTGAGGAGATTGACCTTCATGGAAACCATCTCACCTCTTCAATATTCCCATGGTTATTCAACCATAGCAGTACCAAGATTTTCCATCTTGATGTTTCTAATAACCAACTAAATGGTTTAATTCCTGATGCTTTTGACAACATGAATCTTCTCCAACTTCTTAATCTAGGCCACAACCAACTTGAAGGTGGGATTCCCAACTCTTTTGGAAATCTGTGTAGTTTGAGGGAATTGTATCTAATGGGAAATCAAATTAGCGGACAGCTTGATACGTTCCTCGAGACGTTGTCTAAATGTTCCCGAAATTCATCAGGATCTTTGAGTCCTAGCTCCAATGAAACTACAGAGCTATTCCCTAACGGTGCAAGACCTTCATTAATGCTGAAAGTTTTGGATCTTAGTGACAACTATCTAAATGGAACGGTGCCAAGAGTTATTGGAAACTTCACTGAGCTGGAGGATTTTAATGTTAGCGGGAATTCTTTAAAAGGTAATGTTTCCGAAGTTCATTTCTCAAAGCTTTCGAAGTTGAGGTATTTGGACTTGTCTTCCAACTCATTGCTTTTAAACTTCAGTGATGATTGGGTTCCTTCCTTTCAGTTGGACACCATAAGATTGAGTTCTGTCAAGTTGGGACCTCGTTTCCCAAATTGGATTCGAACTCAAAACAGCTCTTCTGAGCTGGACATTTCTAACGCTTCCGTTTCTGGAACCGTTCCTGAGTGGATGTGGAGTGTTCTATCTTCCAAATCATGCAGAATCAACATCTCTCACAACCAACTAAGTGGAAGGCTACAAAATCTCTCAATAGAGTTGCCAAGTTTGCCTGAATTAGATTTGAGTTCAAACCAATTGGAAGGTCCAATTCCATCATTTCTGTCGAATGTGAAATCTTTGGACCTCTCCAATAATAATTTCTCAGGGCCTATTTCTTTCCTATGCTCAGGTAGAAGCTTGAGGGAGATCACGTTTGTCGATCTTTCAAATAATCAACTGTCGGGAGAGTTGCCAGATTGTTGGAGCCTTTTCACATCTCTAGTTGTTCTTGATGTCGCCAACAACAATTTTTCTGGGAAGATTCCTACCTCGATGGGGTACTTGTCTAATATTCAAGCATTGCAATTACGCAATAACAAGTTCTCCGGGGAACTGCCTGCATCTTGGTCTTGCCCCTCGCTTAAAGTTCTTGATCTTGGAGGAAATGAAATTTCAGGCCCGGTACCGGAATGGATAGGAGATAAATTTCCCAATTTGATGGTCCTTAGCCTTCGATTGAATAAATTTTCTGGAAGCATACCATCAAAGCTATGTCACTTGGGGTACGTTCAAATCTTTGATCTGTCTGGGAACGACATTCGTGGTGAAATTCCCAGATGCATCAACAACCTCACAGCACTGACTGAGAGAGATCAGAATTCCAATGCAACAATTAGAATTTCTTACACAAGTGGCTCTGGAAGTGAAAATGTATACAAGACCGCTTTTGATGCAGAATCATCCTTAAATTGGCAAGGCAAAGTGTACGAATACAAGAGTATCTTGGGATATGTTAAGTGTATCGACCTCTCAAACAATGCGTTAGCAGGACAAATTCCTCAGGAAATCACTCATTTAGCTGGATTAGTCTCTTTGAACCTGTCATGGAACAGCTTGACTGGTGAAATCCCTCGAGACATTGGCAACTTGAAACAGCTGAATACCTTGGATTTGTCAAGAAACCAGTTGAGTGGTGAAATACCTCCGAGCCTTTCTCATATAGATCGTCTTGCCCTGATGAACTTGTCAAACAACAACTTGTCTGGAAGAATTCCATTAGGCAGTACCCAACTGTGGGGATTTGAGGCTGCTTCTTACGCAGGGAATCCTCGACTTTGTGGGTTTCCACTGGAGGAATGTGAGGCTCCAGAGCCAGAAGGCTCTACTCACATTGACGGAGGAGATAATGAAGAAGATGGATTTATAACTCGAGGATTCTATATCAGCATGGGGCTTGGATACGCGGTTGGAATCTGGGTTGTTATTGGGACTTTGATATTTAGCAACTCTTGGAGATTCAAATATCTGAAGTTTTTGAGTACCATTTATGATTGGCTTTACGTGATGGTAGCACTGAATAAGGCAAAATTAGAGAGAACGCTCAAAGCATAAAAATGTGCAACATCCTTTTCTATCACTCCATCCCTTCCTCTCCCATGCGCTGAGGAATGATCACATGCATGCGTATGTATATGTGCATCTCTCTCTAGGTGCTTATATCGTCCATACTCGTTAAAGATCCCTTAGTTATTGCTTTTTAGTCCGTATGCTTGTGAACTTTTTGCTGCGCTATGAGAGAATAAATATATAAATAATTGGATAACTGAAAATTGCAATTCTCATATTTTATTGTTTGAGTTAATAATTAAAATAAACACATAATGACCCTTCATTTTTCTCTATCATTTTGTTTTCTGGTATACAAAATCAAAATTATTCTGCATGGCGGAGTTTAACAAAGAAAATAAAAAGAATATTAAGTTGTTCAGGCATGGTCAATAATCTCGTCGCCTACTGTTGGCAAGATCGCTGACAAAAGAATCGTCTTCATTTTCACACTGCTCCAAGTATTCATTGTAGGCAGGATCATAAGCAGTAAGTAATCGAAGATACTCTGCAGCTTCTTCCCTGCGACCTACATTGTATAAAGCACTGAAAAAGCAAAATAATCAACTTAAGACATGGAAAAAGGGGGGCTAAAGTCAAGTGCGGCGTTCGAGTTCTTTCACTAAAAACGCGAGTTAATACCTTGAAAGCAAAAACAATGTGTCAAAGTAATGGGCTTTGATCTTTGGATCATCTGGTTCTTTCAATTTTCCAATTCTCTCCAAGTGTACCAACCCTTCTCTGAATTTTCCCTATCTCATACACAAGTACAAAAGAAAACAAAGCAATAAAGACTACCATAATTGTCTACAAATGAATACAAATCTTAAATTTTGTATTTTATACAAAATTATGAGAAAGTTGTGCACCTGCCGACTATAGGCGGCACCCGCCCATTGAGATGCAATAATTAAATGATCAACGCTCTCCACTTCTGTAGGAAACCCGTCAAGCAAGAGCTGATGAACAAAAGAACAGATTCTGATCAGTTAATAAACAAAGAGATGAAAGAGCAAAAAAGCTAATCTGAGCCAAATCTAAAAAAGAAGCAAAAGGAGGGCATAAAAGACAATCCTGATAAATTATGCAAAAGTAGATGTGTACGTTTAGATGAAGAATATCCTCAACTCCTACGGTCACAGAGTGATCAAAGTGATTTTTACTCTCAAAATCCAATGACACATAACGTCCAAGCTTGACATGTGAAGGCAACATTTAAGCAAATATGATTTAGAACCTCGTACCTTAGAAATGGCTCGCTCCAGGTAGGAAATGGCCTCTGCAAGCAGTCCTTTCTGCAATAGAGTTTGCCCCATGAGAATCAAACCGTGTATAGACTCAGGATCCTTGGCAAGTATCAATCTGCAATAAAAACATCACTACTTCATGCAGCTATTGACAAAGCTGATATGTAACACAAAGCAATTAAAAAAAAAAAAATCCAGAAAAGAAATGTTCAGAGGAGAAGATAAAAAATTACCGTATTATATGACTTGCTCTTTCAATATCTCGTTTTGATAATAGTTGGACTGAAAGCTGCCAACAGCCCCAACCATAAAGATACGAAAAAAATTTCAATATCTGATGTTAACATAGATTACATGATCAAATCCAAGTTCACTCACAGAAATCAGTTCTTTAGGGGACAGGTCTTCAACAGATACTTTTTGCTGTTGTTCAGGTTTACTTGAGGCCATTATAGCGGGAGTACTGAGGTCTGCAGAATCTGCAGCAGAGCTAGAATTATCCTTGTCAGGTAGCCCCAACTTTTCACGTACAACAGGATGTTTGAGGGATAATTGCTGCAAGGTGAACATGCAATGTGTGATAACGAAAGCACTAATTTATATAACAAAGAACATATTGAGGGGCACATTGATGAATTAAAAGAAGATGCCTCATTGCTGATATAAATAATATGGATTTTGGATTGGGAAGACTATCCTAAGGAATTGATTATAAAAGTAGAAAGAAACCATGAACTAAAGAGTCAAGTCCCAAAGTATCTTGTTCGCTCTATATTTAGACAAGGATAACTTAGAGGAAAGATTCACCTGTATACAAGTTAGCGAACCATTCGTAACCCAGTAGACAAGACTTCCCTGCAAAAACAATGCAGACATGTTATATATAGTAATCTTGCCAGGACAGGGTAGAGTACTGGAAAACCCAATTTTTACAGTCAGATAGTTAACCAAAATCAGTAATAAAGGCCAGTTACATACCCCCTTTATTTTCTACTCATTTTAGTCCTTTGTGCAATGGCACATGCATTTTAGAACTCCACAACAAGTGGGCCTAATCAATCTAACAATTTGTCAGTTTCTCAAATAATTTTTGGCTTATCATGTCGCTGAGATAATCTTATATAATATAATATAATATAAGTTCAAGATAATCTTTGCAGAATATTAAATTACCTGAGGAAAAAAGTAGTAAGAAGTAAAAAACATAGGCAGCGTCAAGAAATCCAGATAGTGCTTGTAGTACTGCATGAGGTTGACAGCTCAAATCATTTTCATGAAGTAAAATACTTTAACCATACTAATTAAGAAGCATACAACCTAACAAGATTTTATAGAGGAAAGTGAATATAATAAGATGGCAATCTCACAGCAAAACATACAAACTAATATGATTGTGACTACTTACTTTTACTAACACGTCAAGTAGGCCAGTTGCTTTTTTAACCGAAGATGTCCGAAAAGCGATCTGAAAATTGAATAATAAAAAAACAGCTATGCTTTTTCAAATTAGTATTCTAGCTAACATATGCCACGGTTTACTTGTACAGAATGTCACATCAATCGCCAGGTTCATCCATGTAGGCTAATAATCCCTATATACTATCTAATTCAGGGCAAAAAACCCTCATGGGAACTGACCTTGTTCACCAAAAAGGGAGTTGGGAAGAGGACACACAGTAAAAGCACATATAACATTCATCTATAAATTGTGATCAGTGCTTAAATACCTGAACATTGGTATAATGCAATGCGGCAATCAATACAGGATATACGAAGCCTGTGGCACCATAAGATGATTCAGTCAAATTCTGGAACCAAAAAGCACCACCCTGAAATGAATGCCACAAAAGTTTCACATTAATCAAACAAATTTGTAAGTGCTAGCAACAACTTTAGAACTGCAATGTCAAGTAATACAGCGTCCCACCAGCGCAGGCAAGCATACATGCAAATGTAATAAGCCAGGGCATAATTACCAAAAAAAAAAAAAAAAGTTTCCACCAAAAAGTATAAGAAATTAGTGAACTTTATGGTGGGTCTCTCCCTAAATTTTGGAACTCAAATTCTCTTTTCTATTTTCTTTACAAGTTACTATGAATGTTATGTCAGAGCCTTACACAATCAAACCCTGGGTGATGATCCAGCGACATTCTTCGAATGGTTGTCATCCACAAGATAAAGCATGGGACCTGCAAATTGAATTCAACGCCAAAGCACGTAAGTTAAAACAGGAAGTTGTTATAAACTAATATCAAACCATCAATCTATGAACAGAAATACCTGGACACAGACGTATGGAAGGAACCATAAAAATGAGGGACACCCAATTGCTTTTCTTTCCTTCAGAAAGATTTGAATTTGATCAATGTAACTCTTTCCTGAAAGAGGCGGTGGTATTGGAGAAGGCACTATGAGAGATTATTAGAACCAAACAAGTTAATTACAAACACTAATAAGTAATTAGCTCACAAATTAGCAGCAAACATGGAAAAAAAAAAGATATTAAAAAAAACCAAAAAACAAAAATTGACGTGCAATGTAATGCACTTACATTTATGAAATAACTCTCCAATTCGTTTCAACTTGTGAAGTTGGAAGATAAGCAAGGGAAACAGAGCAGCTCTGAGAGCCAACGTTGAGGAAACAATAACTAACCACCTATTATCGTTTTCAAACGAATAATAGAATCATCAATAACGACATTCTAAAAGCAACCTGTAAATAACGCAAAAAACTTTTAGGAGAAAAACCAAAAAAAAAAAAAAACACCTCACCAAGGCAAGCCAGTGAATTCATGGAAGCCATCAAGCATAGAAATGAGCGCCCGAACTGGCAGGATCGATTCTTCGCCAGAAGTAGACAGATCGGTATCGACAATCTTCGACTCGGTAACCAACTCCGTCAACTCACTCATCGAGTCGACTTCGAATCCCCCGGCATCTGCGAGCTCCGAATCGTCGTCGGCGCGGGTGAAAATCGATCGATAGTATAACAGACCGGGAGCTCCGGCGAGTGAGTTCGCAGTTCTTGAGGCGAGAGTGTGTCTGTCGAGGTGGGAAAAGGGACGGAGAGGATTGAGGAGAGCGGTGGGATCAGGGTTAGGGTTTGTGAGAAGGTGATATTGACGAGAGTGAGAGAGAGTGGAGAGATGGTAGGTTGTGGGAATTGAGCGACGGAGGCGGTTAAGAATCTTGTGGGTTGCCATTGACGGCCAAATTAGGAGGAGCTGAGAACTCAGCACTCAGCAGAGCCTCTGGGTGGCCCGACTTGAAGACATTATTGACGATTGAAACGACGTCGTCTAATCGTTTTGTAGGAGGTTTATATGGCCTAATTTGGTCCAACGCAGAACTTTAAAATGGCGCCGTTTAACCTGAAAGACATGAACTAACAAAACGACGACAAATAGAAACGTCACCCAACAACGAACGACAATTAAAGACTGGAAAAACAAAAACAAAAAACTGAAACGACAGTAAAAATATACGGCATGAGCAAGAAGTAGAAACGATACTGAAGAACCAAAGCCCCCCAAAAAAAAAAAAATGAAATGACATAAAACTTGAAAACGACAACAAAATTAAACGACCTTAAAACATGAATAATAACATTAAATGAAAAAACAAGGACAAAAAGGACAAAAAATGTAGAATGAGGTCAAAACAGACACGACAAGAAACGAGATAAGCAGCAATAAATGAGAAAACGACAACAAAAGAAGAAACGACAAGAAAGATAGAAACGACGACAAAAAGGAAAAGGCAAATAACGGCAAAAGAGCAGAAAAGCAAGGAAACGACATCAAGACAATTATACGACGAAAACAATGACGGCGTTCACTTTGTAATTTGCACAAGTACGTTGTGTTTTCTTTTTTAAAATTATAGCTTAACCTATTATTTTCTTAGATTTTTTTAACGGTAGCAAAATTTTCTTTTAAAAAAAGGGAAAAACATAGAATTTTAAATCTAACAAATTAATCAAAAAGCTAATTGAGCTTGATCAACATGTTAGAGTGATCGGAAACGACTCCAAAGAAATTTAAAAAAAAAAACTGGTAATTTTTTGCCGTTGCATTGTATTCCCAGCCAAAGAAAATTGTTACACTCTTCTTTCTTTTTGACTCAAAAAAAAAAATTATGATTATGCAAAATGAAAGTCGCATAAAACTTTACCTTGGACGATCCAAAAAAAACAAAAAACAAAACAAAATAAAAATGTCTCAAACTACAAAAGTTTCTGATCTTTTCACGATCCTAATCCTCACACACGCTCGCTTGCTCCATCGCTCCTATTATTGTGGTAGTTAGTCATCGGGAATATATTTGCCCCAAAACCAATGAGCTCTCCAAACTTTGTTCATCTCTTCAATGGGGAAGTTCTTGGTCTCGGGCAAGAAAAAGTAAATGAAGACGGTCATGATCATAACGAAGACCGCGAAGAAGAAGAAGAGGCCGAACTTTAACTGGCAGAGCATGGCGAGGAAATGTTGGCCTCTTATGAAGGTGAAGAACATGTTGACGGAGACGTTTATGGCTTGGCCTGCTGATCTGATCTCTAGAGGGCAGATTTCGCTAGGTACTAGCCAACCCAGTGGACCCCATGACCATGCAAATGCTGCTACGTATCCATAGATTAGGACCAAGAGTAGATCGGCTTGTGCTTTTGTCATTGATCCTTGGCCGGAGACACCAAAGGTTAAGCCTATTATGATTGCCACAGCCACCTATACAGATTAAAAACAAGTTAATATTGTAAATTGATATATATTTAAAAAAATAAAAAAGGTGACTATATATCAATTTAATATGATTCTCTTATATTAATGTATTATATAGATCTATTTTATGAATTTATTAGTTTTAGTTGATCTTTGATAATATTTGTGGTGTAATACTCAAACACTTAATATGTAGCACATTCAAGGATATCATTCCTTTTTTTTTTTTCCATTCTTATTTATATTTTATATTGATTATGTCTCGTTAGGAGAGAAAATATCTAATACTTTAAAAATTTCTATAAAAACGATTAATTCATAATAAATAATAATAAATCAAATATTAAAAATGGTGAAGCTATTTCTTTAAATTTTCTGATTTTCTTGATACTTCTAACATGTCTACTAATTATCAAACATCGATATTTTCCACTAAAAAAAAAAATCCATATTTTGATATATTTATGTTTGCATATTAGTAAACATGTTTGTAGTGTTTCGTTTAAGATGGTTGAATATAAATTACCTAGCAAATAACCATTTGGGAGCCACCTTCAAGGAACAAGACTCTCCTGCCAAACTTGTCAACAGAAATAATGGACACAATGGTGGCAAGGACGTTAACAACTCCAGTTATGGCCGCAGACATGAGCGAAGCGTTGCCGCCAAACCCGAGAGTCTTGAAAAGCACAGGGGCGTAGAACATGATGACATTGATACCGGTGAGCTGTTGGAAGAAGGGAATAAGGGTGCAAATGGCAAGTTGAGGCCTGTATTTAGGCGACTTGATGTTCCTCCATGGATGTTCTATTTGCTTCGCGGCTTCGCTTGCCTCTACGAGGTCTTGAAACTCCTCGTCGACATTGCTCACCCGACGGACTTTCTGCAGCATCTCCTTGGCTTCTTTAGGATGGCCTCTCTCGAGGAGGGAGTTTGGAGTGTCCGGTAAGAAGATGGCTCCGACTGTTAAGATTGCCGGCGGAATGGCTGCGAGGCCTAAAGAAAGCCTCCATCCCCATCCACCCTTTATTTGGGCGGTGCCGCAGTTGACAAAATTGGCTACTAGAATGCCAATTGTGATAGCCGTCTGGAATACAATGTTGAGTGCTCCTCTCAATTTTGGTGGTGCCATTTCTGATAGATAGAGTGGAACTGTCTGTGTACACATGATAAAAAGTAAAAGGTTACTAGATTATACATGTATAGATATAGATTTATTTAAAATTGGAAATCTTGACCTCAATTTAAAGACAGGAGTGTATCAGATTTAATGCGAGAATAATGTCTATAACCACTAACCATGAAAGATTTAAACTGTATGTGAATTCAACAAAATATGCTGAAAGTTCCATGTACAAAATTCCTACCACTTGTGAGGATTTAAAGAAAAATTATTGCAGAAATTCCTATTATCTGAAAACTGTAAAATTTTCGACAAAAGATTAATACTAAGTTCAGTAGTTTTAAAAAAGTATATGACAGATTCTAATGACCGATTGAAAAATCTTGGCATTTTCTTAACAAAGACAAAAGAATATTCATGATATATATATATAAGAGGTTAATAAAAAAATACTTAGATTGGCAAAGCCGACACCAACACCAAGCTGTAAACAACCAATAATGAGCATCTCAATGTTTGTGGCTCCACCATTTAGGATAGAACCTACAAAGAAGACCACCCCACCAACAAGCATGGAGATTTTTCTGCCATAGGACCTGGTTACAACAGAAGCGCCGAAAGAAGCTATCAGTGCTGCTAGGTAGAGGGAAGAAGTGAACAATGTCAGCAGCTGGCTATCGAATTTGCAGTACTCATTCTTTCGCCCCGATTCGTCGCTCATTTTCTTGTCCACAGCCGGGAAGAGCTTCTTGAGGAAAGGTTCCATTGAAGTAACTCCTCTTGCCACAAAGCAATTACACCAATTTTCTTAGTATATGCTAATGCCAATGTTAGTGAACAAGCTAAGTAGCCATAACTATTTTGCGGTTTGAATCACAGTTCAATTTTATTTTTTTTTGCCGGTAATAAAAATTTGAATTTCTGTTCAAACCTATATCAACAAAATATTCAAGTGTTATTTGAGACCTGAAATTCCAAGGTCATAACCGAAGATGAGACCGCCGGTGGCAGCAATCAAACAAGTCACCACCACAAAGCCATTGATGCCTCCTCCGGCATAGTGCTTTCCTTCCTGTGAAACGACCAATCCTCCTACAGCCATCCTTCATCAACTAATTATCAACTTCTGATAAGCTCTTTTTTTGTATGTAAGAAAAAATGTATTTCACACAACTTGTGACGTTGTAAAAAATGTTGGCTCAAGGATAAGGGTATTAAGGTTGTTACTCAAGGCTCCCCTTAAGTCAAGGTGCCTTATTATTAGGATCATTAACTGATTATCTCTCTATATACCTTAAAGTCAGAAATCGTAACTAATTAATTTTATAATTCAAAATATTGAATATATTAATTAGTTTTCTTTTCTAAAAATAAAAATCCTATTTCTTAGGTCTTAGTTTAATTCTGTAAAACATAAAATAAAAATTGGTATTAAAAGATGATTGTTTTTTCAATAATATCCACTAATGTTTAATATTATTTTTTTCTTCTTCTAACAATTGATCTTTTCAAATGATAATAGATATTATTTTTCAAACCTACTTTAATCCTTTTTTGAACAACAGTCAGTTGAAAAACAAGAACAACATAAAAAATAATCACTCAATTTTGCTAACATGCACACAATTTTTTATTCTTAGAACTAAATAATTATCTTTTAACTTTGTACTTAATCACCCTCTATTCCAAAAAAGTTCTTTTGAGGATTTTGAAAAAAGAATCAATAATATATCAATATTTGATTATCTATAAAAAAATATCAAAATTTAATTATTCGCTCTTAATTTCGTTTCATTATCCTTTTCTCTTTGCTATTCTATAATTCTATTATGTTCATGTTATAAGAGGTGTTCGTGCGTTATTTTCTCTCTCTAATGATAAGAAAAGTAAAAAAAAAAAAAAAAACAAAAAACAAAACAAAAGGTGAATCGATTAGTCCTCACCTCTCTCTCTTTTTTTTTTTGCATATTTATTTATTTATTGGATAAGGCCCTTATCTTAGCCGCATTCTTAATAGTTAGTTTGCAAGTCAAGACTCATACAAAACATTTGAAAGATGATTGGATGGCCAACGAAGTAGGGCTACTAGGTTTTCTCCAACACCCATTTTTCTGCCATCAATTTTGGACACAGTGCATCATTTTCATGATCTTATCTGGAAAAAGAAAATTTCATATTATGCAACACTTTAAAAATGTGTTCATTTATATTATATGTGTCACGCCATTTATATTATATGTGTCACGCCATTTATATTATGTATACTTTTTATAAAAAGTAACATTTATGAAAATTTCTCTATATGAAACATTTGTCCATGTCCAACAAAAAGTATAACATTTTTAGTTGATAATATCTGGGGGTTTGCAGCGATAATTTGGTATATTTACTTTACAGCGATAATTTGGTAATAGTTAAAGCCATATAGATTAGTATGTTGCATTTCAAGTAATTATAGTAAACTTACCTGTTGACCATTTTGCTTTTTCCGCTATACAAACAAAAAGAGTGAATATTGCAGAGAAACGGTCTTCAACGAGCCAGTACTCAATCTCCATTGAAAACTACTAGTTTTAGATGTGGAATGAATACACTATTGAAAGTTCTGTATTGAATATATGCAACACATTAAAGATTGTTTTACCAATGCGTTCAAAGAATCACATAAAACGGATCGGTTGCCGGTAGAAGGCTAGAAGCAAGTGAAAAAAAAAAAAAAAAATTGACAAGACAAAAAGTGAACAAGCAAACGCCTGAACCATTATGCAGGCTTCTAATCCATAGGATGAGCAATCACCACAGGTCCAAGAATCCTATTGCAGGTTCATCAGAATCATCAAAGTACACGGTTATCAACCGCTGCTCGCAATATGCATGGATGACTGAGGAGAAAAATATACAGTAGATTCACCCCAATGATATGACAAGATTGAGCTTTTCTCAAGTAGTGTTTCATCACATCTCTATATCTTCCAAGTCTGGTAGAGGGAAACGAAGGATTGCAGCAATGCCACTTATCTGCGCCAGTTCTGTCCATTCATGTGATAATTAGAAAGGTCAGTCCAAAATGGCTTTCGAGAAATTGTCAGTGTAACAAGTAGCTTGCAAAATAAATACCTCCTTTTTCACCCCCAAATCCCTTGAAAAGAAAATTCAAGTCATTGATAGGTCCTCTATCAATCCGACTTTTTAATAAAGCTTTTCAGAGATATGCCATTACAAGGAAATAAAATCTCAAGGCTCAAAAAGATTCAAGGTTCAGAAAAGTAATACTTACGTTCTCCTGAGACATGCAAAGATGAAAATATACGGACGGTACCACCCGAATCCTTCACTGACTTGACCAAATTGACATATTTTCGCCTGGCAGCTATATCAGCATTCCTGTCCACCAAGAAACTTATGTTAAATGAAACTTTTTCAAAGTTACATCCTGTAGTCTGGTTAAAGATGAGAAAATAAATGGATGGTAAAGGACGGAGACCACAAGAACTTAAACTTGATACCACATTCAACATTACTAACCTGAAGAGATTATCTGTGATTAGCAGTGTTTGAACAGCCATGCGCTCGTGAGCGACCTCAACATGCTTGGGTCCATAGCACGCACGAGCTGGATCCTGTCCAACTCGGACAACAATTCACTTTACAAACTAAATCTTTGCAGAAAATTCCCTCCACTTTCACAGAGGAAAAAAGGAAAATGAAAACCACAAAGTGACTTGTAATTTATTGTGAAATCATAAAAATATTTGATGAAAATCAAGTTTTTGATCATTTTCCATAGATTTCTGGAGCAAGAACTCTATAATAAAATGTATAACCTGACATTCACAGGTTCTAAATTAAAATAAAATAAAAAAGAACCTGACATTTGAAAGCATGCTGAAGAAATCCTCGAGAGCTCGGACTTGAAGATAAGAAGGTGAAAGTGTTGTGGGGTTAGCCAATCAACATTAGATAAGATTTTCTTTTCTTTTTCTTTTTGGTAAATGCATATAAACATAACTCAAAACACCTAGAACAAGAGTGAAAAAAGGTCAACCATTACTTGTCAACAAAAGGAAGCCAGCACAAAACGTAAACCAAACCAGGTAAAATACCTCTTGTGCTGCTTTAGTATCTTTGATCATATTCATGACATTTGGAGCATCTAGAACCTCTCTCAAACTATGCCTGTGCCGCAAACGTGATCTTTAATTATTACTTACAAAAAGAATTAAAAAAAAAGGAACGTCAACCTAAGGTCCTTTTGTGGAAATGTTCAACTCAACACACAAAAAGCGTTAAGTATATTTCAGAACCCTAGGATTCCACCAAAAAGAATTAATAAAACGAGCATCTTGAAAGGACAGATGACTAGACCAAGTATCTCACTTTATTGTAAGAAATCTGAGCACAGAGCACCAAACAAATAAAATGAATATACTTGTATCCTGAGCTTGTATGCACAAGAATTATGCGTGACTTGTTTGCAATAATGGGTGTCAGTTGTCTTCTTTCCGCCTCCAATAGCAAATGATGATGAAACTGATCCTGAAACACATTAAAAACAAATCAAGAGTTCAGAAAATTTTCTACTCGTTTCTAAATCTAATTCGATAAGTTGTTAACTGTTGCATAATGGTTTAATTCAAAGATTCAATCAAAGTTGATTGAAACTAAGGTGAAAAAGATCAGGACCGATCACACACCTTTACAAAACCTGGGCTAGCAATCACAGCACAACGAACAACATTGAAATCAACATGCTTCAGAAATGCCTAAAAAATAAGGCCAACTTTCTCAGATATAGCAGATTTTCCCTACAAGTATATGCTTGTGAATACCACAATAAGAAGCTACATAGTTAAAGATAATTCAAGGTTACCTGTAAAACATTCTCAAAGAACTTATTCAATGCCTGCAAAAAGACAAGATGTTGGTGAATGTGACATTCTGACATCTTAATTTCATAAGTTACTTATGCCACACTCTTCACGTTAAGCAGTTTAACACAGAAGTTGATTAAGGATAGATAAACACACAAATAAATACCCAAAAAAAAAGTGGAAGATAAAAAAGTACCGGTTCATAACCAGCAATAGCAGGTCCATGTTTGCGTGGTATTGAAGTTTCTATTCGTGAACGAGTAGTTGTCATACTGCAGTAACAGCACTATTAGTTAGCTGTGTATGATGAAAAGGTAGTTTAGCATTAGTCTGTGCACATTCCACTTCCAAATTGTAATGGAAAAGGCACAAAAACAAAGTAGCTTTTCAAGAACAGTCTTAAGAGATTTCAAAAAATTAATCAGTACAAACAAAAAAATACCAGAGACGATAAGGAAAATAAAAGAGATAATGGGAAAAATCTGTGCATGGATCAAGACACAGCACGGAGACATTAAGGTCACAAAACCTTTTACCAACAAGCAGAATATGTGCTAATCCTTCTTGCATTAAGACAACAGCTAGATCCGCACTTGCAGCAGGATCTGAAACGTATAGAGAACTTACATTGTCAATGCTTGACTTAATTCTTCAGGCTTAACAAATTACATTTTGGTACTCAAGCATATATACAATGAAAGACTGTGCCAAGAACCCTCTACATGACACTGATGAAAGCTCAACTTTGAAAACTAACAGGATTAACAACGTACCAGAAGCCTGTTGAAGTACATCTAATGCCAAAGAATCCCATACATCCTGAAACATATCATACATGCCATAAGTCAGTAATCAAGAGTAGTAAATTGCAGGCCCTACTGAGCATATAAGAGAATTATGACAGAAGATTGGTAATATAAAGTAACATGACATTTTCTGGTTCTAGGAGGAAAAAAACCACAAGCGTGTAAGAAGATGAATGAGCAGTTGATAAAGAATTAGTTAGACAAAAGCAAGACTGCAAGAGTATGCAATCTTATAGATACGGAATAATAAGAACAGAAGCAGACCTTTCTTAATACAAAGGGCCGATTCAGCTCGAGTTCTAAAGTATGGAATGCTCCTATCTGCGGTGAGACACCGAAAAGTTAGATGCAGAAGAATATAAGAGCCCACATACAAATTTTAGTTTAATGAGATGCAACAAGTACCTTTACATGTTCATTCTCCAGGCTATTTTTTCCACGTATACGCAAGACTGAACCTACCTTGTCATAATCTGCAACCTAAAAGAATAAAAAAATAATAAAATAAAAAAGAAAAGATATAAGGGAGACAAAAACCCATCTTGAGAAAATTTTAAAATTAAACATATTGTATACAAATATGCATAAATGAGTCTCTAAATTTTTTAAATATACTATACAGCATTACATCAGATAAGCCCACAATAATTGAGATTAAGGTAAACTTCTAAAAGTACCTCTTCAACTTTGATTTCCAACTTCAGCTTGACACGCTCAGCATCTCTTCCACCAGAAGCCGCTTCTCTTACAACTTTCCTATTATACAAGGTGAAGGTACAAGTCTTTGTCATGCAAATTGCAAAAACTGCTACTAAATTCCTATCCCAGTTCAAAATTACAGTTCAACGACCACAATATTGAACTCAACAGCTTCTTTCAACTCACAAATTGTCCTACTTGCCTAACTCCCCAAAAAAAACTTTTTTTTTCATTGGAAATAGTATTAAATAAGCAATAAAAATAAAAACATTTCAAAATCAATTAGAAGTGAATTGATAATAGGAGATACCTGACAGTGACAACCATGAGAGAGTCTCCAGGAGCTATCAAGTTAAAAGCATACCATAGATCATCCGAATCAACAGGTATCATCTGAAACTTCGCAATTTCAAGATTATCCAAACGTTTTCACAAAGAAAATTGGGAAATAAAAATGGTAGAGAAATAACCTTGACGCTTCCGGGTCCGTCTGGGACAAGGTCCTTACGGACAATGTTCATGGTTCCTCTGAAAGTTTTCGGCAAATTCGATTGATCGGAGAGAGAGGGGGTTTGAGTGCTCGAAGTTCCAACTGAAATGGAAACCGAACGGCTCGGCGTAGCGAATGGCGGATGGTTGATGGCTGATGGGCCCCATAGAATCCATACTGGGCCCCAAGCCCACAAAACAGTTATTCCTCTCGAAGCCCAAAGCCAAAAGTTGTTCCTTCGGAGCCCAGCCCAATTAAGAGGGCTCAACTTTTCAAATTTTCTTTTTTATAAAGACCATTGTTTGAACCTAATTATACTACTATAAATATTTTCAAACGAAAGATTTAAAAAAAGAGAAAAAGAGAGTTGAAAAAGTGTTAAGCTTCGCCAATTTCACTTAATTGGGAAAAAATTTAAACACCTATACTACTTATTTAAAAAAGTAACAACAATAATAATAAGGCACGATATTTTTTAAGTGTGTCATGATAAAAACATTTTTAAGAGTATAATATAACAAGTATTTTTCTAACAAAAATACACCACATGGCCAAATTGACATCGTAAAATTGAAATTCAATAAATTTTTAGAATATCATTATAATGTCATGTGTTATGCTATAAAATCACATAATCATTATTTTAACAATATTATATTTACAGATTGAAACCATATTTTAATTTTACAAATATAATTGAGTATCTTATGTATAAGAAATAGAGAAACTTAGAGAATGTATCCTTATTGGTGGCTAGAATTTGCATATCTCTTAAAATGTTCCTTCCCTTAAGTTAATATAATGTTTAAAAGAGCAATGGAGGATGAAAATCTTAAAATATATTGATGAAAATTAACATGAATATTCATACCCTCTTACTTGAAAACATTTCCCTACTTTCCTGAAAAGTAAAAGGTGCTTTGCTAAATAGCCAGTTTTACCTATTATTTTAAATAGAAAGAAAATTAGGAAATGTTCTCCTCCTAAATTCACCTCTTTAATTTGTATTATTTTCCTTATTTTTTTCTCTTAAATTAATGTTGTATTTAAAAAAGGACATAAATTTGCATTCGAAAAAAAAGGACAAAATTTCCACTAAGACAAAGACATAAAACTTAGAAGAGGGAAAGTAAATTTCAATGCATGGCATCTTGGGGTCATTACTTGTGAATCGTTTACTAAATAGGATTTCAGCATAGATAGTCGGTTTGGTCCAAATTTAAGGATTTAAGGTTTTTTTTTTTTTTTTTTTTAAGAATTAGGGATATGGCCGAATACAAGAAATCATCATTGTCGGAACACAAAAATATCTTCTTCGCGTTAAGTATTATGGAATCAGAAGCCTTAACAATCGCTACCAACATCATCTCCTCGTAGTTTAGAAACGTTCTGAGATTCACCGGATTCTCAACAGATTCTTGTCATGCTCGATCATCAAAGAAAGCAAGATCTAATTGCTGGTCCTCGCACAGACGGTGATATTTACGCAAATAACAGCTAGTCGATGGGATCCACACGAGAAGCGGCCGAAGTAGCAACATTGACGGAAAAGAAAGGGCCAAATCAAAATTGCAGAGAAGAGAAAGACAAAAACAGACATTTCCTTAAATTTTGAACCTTCTGGCCATGTTTTAAGTCGGAAGCCGGAAATCGGCCACTCACACTAATTTTCCAAATAAAAATTAGTCAGACCATGAGAGTTAATTGCATTGTCAATTTCTACCCCAATTAAAATTTGATCGACATATCTAACCCAATGAAAGTAACCACACTTTGTGAATCTAACCAACTATTAATTTAAATTTTATAAAAAATATTACTATAATTTTAGTAATATCATAAAATGTAGCTTTAACCGGGTTTACAAACACCTATTAAGAATGCAAAAGCATTACAACTATCATATTTTTATCAAATCCATCTTATTCGCATCTCAAATCTGATTATTGCATGATAATCGTCAGAAGTTCAAACTCCGGTGCTTAAAATATGAGTTTGAACGAAAAGCTCAAAGGTCAGCTAGCCATATCCATGACATCTGATCATGTGAAGTGTCATAGTCACAGGGGACGGTGGCTTGGCTCTGAACAAGTGGAGCGGTGCGCAGAAGCCACGTTGAAATGCGGAACGCCTGAAATTTATCAAAGGAGTCCTCATATCCACTTTGCATGTCACATGCAAAATCCAAAAAAAAAAAAAATGGCAAAAACTGTTAAGCCTAACATGTTCTGCTTAGCCTGCAAACTGTTAGTGCCCTCTTCCCAAAGCGTGTCATTAAAACAGATTCTTCCTTTCACAAAACGTCAAAGGCCCTTTTGAGGTTTAGTTTGAGTTTCAACCGACAAAGCCTCTCATCAATGTTTGGTTCTCTCCTGCACTTAAGATTTTGCTTTGATATCTTGTTATTAAACTTATAATTAGCAGGAGCAAAGAAGATATATATATAGAGAGTTGTTTCAATCAGGTAAATTTTCTAACTCATGAATCAAACAAAAAGTTTTGGTTTGGTTGTTTAGAGTTTAATTTTTTTTGTGTTTTTATAGCTATATATATATATATATATATATATATATATATAGGATGGAGAGACCGAACGAGGAGTGGCAAATTCAAGAGTACATATCAGAAGGAAATTATGAAGGGAGTGTGAGTTGGATATTGAACAAAGGTCTTGGACTTGGGAAGAAAATTTTCTTAAGTGGGATTGTGATTTCCTCAGCACCACTTGTTCTTCCGCCGCTTTTGGTGATTTTGGCAATTGGGTTTGTCGTTTCACTCCCGTCGGGGATCTTCTTGGCTAGCTACGCTTGCTCTGTGAAGCTTATGAGCAAGTTGCTCCCAATGCTTGAATCTGAAGAAAAAATAGAAGAAGAGGAAGAAGAACACAGAGGAGTGAAGAAGAAGATTGAATCAGTTGAGGGTGTTAAAAGTACTGATGAAGTTCTAGGAGGTAAAGATGTCGTTTCTGTGGAGGAAAATGGGTACGAGGAAGATATTGGAGAGGATTTAGATGTTAAGAAGGAAAAGGTTGTCGTTTACAGGGAAGAAGTGCCTTTGGTGGACGAGAGTGGTAAAGATGCGCCTGTCGTTGTACAAGGTGTAGTTTTGCATGTGACTACTGAGGGTGGTGAAGAAAATGGAAGGCCGCCGAAGTTGAAGCGACGACCGTTGTGATGGAGGAAAATGGTGGTCAAGAGAGAGAAAATGGAGTTTTAGAGGAGGAGATGAAGAAAGAGACTAGGGGTTTGGTGGAAGAGATCGTGGATGAAGGAATAGCTGATAATATTGAGAAAACTCCTAAAGGTAAAATTAGCTAATCTGATTATTAGTTAGGCCCATTTATATGGCGTTCTGTTGGACCAACTTTGCTACTGTTACCCCTTACAAAATTTGAATTAAAAGGAGGTTGGAACTATAAGCTGTGTTCCTAAACGCTCAATTAATTTCTTTTAAGACTCACTTTATTATTTTAACGATATATATGAATTAATTTTGCAGAAAGTACTCCAACTTCTAAGGAAGATTGGAGTGCAGCTGCTACTGAGATTCCTGTTTCACATGGGGCAACGGAGTCCAAAGATGCTGGAATTTCTTCTGAAAAAGAGGTCCAAACTAGTACTCCTTCCAACGAGGTCAGGATCTTTTTTTTTTTTTTTTTTTTACTTTGTGTAGTTTTAATTAAATATAAACTTCACACTAAGTGAATGATACAATAAAAATGTGGCATTCCCATCTCTAGAGCATTGAGGATTTATGTGTCACGGTGCCTCTCATTTTAGTTGGTTTTACTTGACTCGTTTTTGCATCTCATATTATGTTTAGGCAAAGAAGAAAAAGAAATGTGAAAAAGAAGCAGCCACAGCAGCTGTAGCAGGAGGTTTCAAATAGACGGACTTAACTAGAAAATTTTCTCATGATCATAGCTATTTCCCTGATGTTTTTGGTGTTCAATAATTATGTTTTCTTTGTTGCCCTAGCTATTGCATTTTTCGAGTATCTAATGATCTTTTGGATTTAAGTACTCCCTAGCTAGTTATACTTCTTTCCATTTCCAGTATTTGAGCTGGTGGATTTAACTCAGCTACCAAAATGGGAAAATAGAACAGTCTATGTATTGTTGAAGAATGTGTTTAGACTCCAAAGAGATGTTATCTTGAACGCTAGGAGTCTGACTAGTTTTCATTTTGTGTAGACACCAAACAATGGCCATTGATAAAAGAGGAAACAAAGCCAAGGATTGTACTGGTTATTTATCATCTGAAATGTGTTTTGGACTCGAAAAGAAGCAAAAAATAAAAAAAAATAATAAAAATTTACATTTACATTATAGTTCTATCTATACCTAACCAGAACTTGGACCAAAAAAAAAAAAAGTTTCAGTGCCATTGAACAGTTAACACTTGAGTACTTTTGACTGGAAATGCCACTTTGTTGAAGTCTATTCTGGTTTGGGTTGGATGGAGCAATGATTATGGCTTTTGACTTTAGTATTTCTGGGCAACTTATCCTATCCAATTCTGGGTTACTATTGATTTCCTCCCATTGATGCTAACTTATCTCTTAAGACTTAATAACCAGTAAATTGGTTATTATGCTACACAGTATGGTGCAAGTACTATTGTTTTAGTTTAGTCCCTCTCTTAGCTGTTGGAGTTAGTTTAATTGTTGGAAGTATCGGAACCAATTTTCTCTCATCAAAGGTGTTTCGCATCGGAGATGGGGTTTAGAACAGTTTAAAGAAGTACTCGTACAAGTGAATTTTCTGTTATCAAAGGTGTTTCGCATCGAAGATGGGATTTAGAACAGTTTAGAGAAGTACTCCTACAAGTGTTGCTATTATCGTAGAGGAGTATTTTCTTATTGGTGAAATTGTTTTTGGTGCTTCAGGTAGTGTATAATGAGGAGACGATATGGAAACAGATAGAGGGGTTGAGAAAAGTAGTGGGACACAAAGCTACACTTCAAAAGACGAGCATTAAGGAACTTAAAGCTCTCTACATCTTCACTGGTGTCGAGCCATCTACATCTTTCAAAGAACCTTGTGATCTAGCCGAAGTTGATAGCAAACTTAAGTTCCTTAAGTCCATCTTTGGAGTTAATTAATCAAATAAAAAAATGACTAGTTAAGTGTGTGAATTTTTTTTTAAAGGGCTTTGGTATATGTGGAAGTAAGGCTGGCAATTCGGATCATCAGGTCAGGTTCATGTTTGGTTGAGCTCTTATTTAAATGGCGAATGCGTTAATCCAAACACGACCCGTGACCTGACAAGTCAAAAAAGTCTAACCCAGACACAACCTGTCATATTAATGGGTTGACGTGACCCGACCTATACAACCCATTTTTACACAATTTTAACAACCAATCAAAGAAGGAAAGATTGAATAATAATCTTCAACATAAGTAAATCAAACAAAATACTATCTATAATTCTCAACAACATAAATTAGATGACCATATACTTATAGCAATAAATGAATATTAAAAAAAATTGATTTGCAACTCTACAAAACCAAACGACAGTAATGTATAAAGTGAGATCGCGATTGAAAAGTCATCGGAGACGGATTAGGAGCAGTCGTAGACGACAAGGGAGGAGCTAAGGGCAAGGTTAATGTTGCAGATTTTAGAGAGGAGCAAGAGACTAGCTAACAAAAAACACAGCAATCACAAGAGTCTTGATGTGCTTGAGAGAGAGAGCAGAAGAATCAAAATGAAAGGTGCAACAAAAAAAAAAAAAAAGGTGCTGTTAGGTTGCTTTGTTTCGCTTGAGGGAAAAAAAAGGTGTTGTTAGGTTGCTTTGTTTCGCTTGAGGGAAAGAGAGAGCTGAAGAATAAAGATGAAGGGTGGCAGCAACAAAAGTAAAAAAGAGATAGTGTTGGGATGTTTTATGTATGTGAGAGTGAGCTTTTAGGTTTTATTAGATGTTAGGCTGCAATTCTCATTTGAATACAAAATTAGGCTAAGCTTTTTTTCTTACATCTTCATGCGTTTAACTTTATATGAAAAATAAAAAAATACATGTCTCACTCACGGGTCAGCGGGTTGAAATCAGGTTAATAAATTAAACCCAAACACGACCTGAAATTTGTTCGTGTCAAACGGGTTTGACCTAATTCCAACCTGTACCTTATTTTATCAACCAAAATCTGTACTTTTTTGTGTCAAGTTCGTGTTATGTTATCGTGTCATGACTCAAATTACCAGCCTTAGTTGGAAGATAGATTTTTCACATTTCTATTTTCTAGTGCATTTAGGAGGAGATATATGCCTTTTAGTTAGCTTCTTGGTTTCTTTGATAAATACCTTAAGATGCGTGTGAGAGCTTGGCGAAAAGCTGGCAGAGGTTTCTAAGTACCATGGATACAATCATCATTGAGTAATGGCTTTTTGGTTGTCAAACAACAATCTGGAAAGTATATGTTGTTTGTAAACATTGTAGCAAAGTATATGTCGTTTGTAAACATTGTAGTCACGTAAAAACTTTATAGCATGTGAGAGTTTTATACTATAATAGTTTTTGCTTTTTTTAACAAAAAAATAGGTTCTAATTATGTTTACTAAACACCGTTTTAGTTGGAGACATGCGATAGCCTTTGAAGGATACTTAACAACTAGGATTAGAATTAGGAGTTTGAGGGATATAAAGAAATAACAACCCTAGTGACTCGTGGTGCTCAATTGTTTCCTAGAAATGACACGTCATTCCGAAAAAAGATCTAGTGGCATTTAAAAATGACAAAGGAGAGGGAAAAAAACAGATCGTAATATTAAACGACAGACACGGCCAAAAATAATGTTAATTGCCATCAGAAAATAGATTGTCGTTTTAGGTAAACTTGTCGTTTCGTGACCAATAGTGGCCAGGAATAGCACGTAATTTCCCAATGAGCTAAGCGACGATCGAGAAACTGACTTCTCGTTACCAAAAGAAATATAATCTAGACGCTATTTATTGTTGTAAATCGTTACGACATGTAGTTGGCTGCAGCAATGAGTTAGAAGCGCGCATGGGTGCCCATGTACATTCCAAACGGCATGCCGTTTTTAGTATAAAACGACACATAGTTTAATAAATTGAACGACGTGTCGTTTTAATTGGAAATATTATTAAATTAAAATTAATAAAAAAAGGACAAAAAAAATGGAGGCCAATCTCACTTGACGATAGACACGTGGGAGCATAACATACGTGTATAAGAAAGCAAAAGAAGGAAACTGAGAAATAGTTGTCGGTCTTCTTGTGAGCCTGTAGAGACGGAGAGACCAAAACGAATCACAATTGTAACACAAACAAACGCCATCCGAGGGATCTGAGGTCTGCAAATAGTATAATAATTCTTTTTTTTGGTTATTTTTTCACACATATATATGAAGGAGTGAATGAGAACTCCGCCATCTCTGCTCTCTCTCACAGTTGACTCGGCTCTTCTCAATCTCTCTATCATCCCTGATCTTTCTCCTCTTCCTGATCACATTCTTCTTGACCTTTTCCTGGTAATCTTTCTTTTTTCTCTTTCTTTCTTTCTGGGTTTGTGTGAATTTCTTGAAATTTTATCGTCGCGAGTGTTTGTTTATTTTTGGGCATGTTTTCTATATCCGCTCTTGAACTGAACTTTGTGCTTTATTTTGAGGTGGGGAAATGGGTTTCTTTTTTATCTTTATGGGAAATGGAGAAAGTCCAGTGCTTTAGATATTAAATGGGTTTCTATGGAAAATTTGAATTCCAGTGGCTGATGGATGGCTAGATTATATAGTGTTGATATTGAATATGCTCAATTTAAAAATTAAAAATTAAAAAATAAAAATAAAAAAAATTGGTGGAAATTTTAGTTATTAAATCCATTTAAAAAAAATAGACTGGGGCTTGGGAATTCGAACTCTATGTAGATTTACTGCTAGTTCATGGTCTATTCTTTAGGGGAGAACTTTGCTTATTTTCTTGAATTATGGAGTTTGGACATTGATGCCTTATGTATTTCAGGAATATGATCCCACGTCAATTTATAAAGAATTGAATAACTAAGCACGGACACGTTGAACTTTGAGCTTCCTCCTATGTATTCTATACTTTTGATTTTCTCTTCATTTTTGTGACTATAACTTACGCGAGTACTCTATCCCTTTCTTTCCCTTTTCCCGCTTTTACATAGTTGCAAATCTTTTCATACGTGTAGAAAACATTGAGAGCAGGAAAGCTAAACGAGAAGGTTCTAAAGCTGTTCATTGCAACTGGCAAAGATGAAGTCCTCACGCTAATCCGGTCTCTTAATATCCGGCCAATTGTTGATCCTGTACTTCCTACCAGTATGTCATGATTGAAAATTTCTATTGTCCTGCTTTTTGATTGATAATTTTGGCACTTTATTGTCTTTGCCTTATGCTTTGAGCTGATATTTTAGCAGTTGGCTTCTGACATTGAATTTTCATTTCAGGGTGTTCGGAAAGATTCTAAACTCGGTAATAATTGCGTGAAGAACAATTCATAACAGAGATCAACTTTCTAAAGGAGGCTGCACAAGTTTTTCTTTTTGTTGTTTCTTCCAAATTTGTTGAAAGATGTCTCATTCAAACATTACCATCAAGGATGATGAGATTGACATTGTGATTGGCGCTCTCCACTCTGACCTGACGGGGTTCATGAATGATTGGAGACCAGTTTTCTCTCGGTTCCACCTGATTATAGTCAAAGATCCTGATCTGAAAGAGGAACTCAAAATACCAGAAGGCTTTAACGTGGATACCTATACAAAAACCGACATAGAACGGTTGGTGGGTTCCTCTTCAATTCTCTTCTATGGTTACTCATGCCGGTATTTTGGCTTCCTTGTGTCCCGGAAGAAGTACATTGTCTCTGTGGATGATGATTGCCTCCCAGCCAAGGACAAGGATGGCTCTTTAGTAGATATCGTGGCCCAGCATGTTGTCAACCTGGCAACTCCAGCCACTCCTTTCTTTTTCAACACACTTTATGATCCTTACCGAAAGGGAGCAGACTTTGTTCGTGGTTACCCGTTCAGCCTGCGGAGTGGGGTTCAATGTGCTCTGTCATGTGGACTGTGGCTCAATTTGGCCGACCACGATGCACCAACACAAGCTCTCAAACCAAAGCATAGGAACTCGCGATATGTGGACGCTGTAATGACTGTTCCTGCTAGGGCCTTGATGCCTTTGAGCGGAATCAACATTGCTTTCAATCGTGAGTTGGTCGGGCCAGCTCTATTTCCAGCTTTGAAGTTGGCAGGAGAGGGAAAGTTCAGGTGGGAAACAATGGAAGATATTTGGTCTGGAATGTGTGCAAAGGTTGTTTGTGATCATCTTGGTTTTGGAGTGAAAAGTGGGCTGCCATATGTGTGGAGAACAGAGAGGGGCAATGCTATAGACAGCCTGAGAAAAGAGTGGGAAGGGGTGAAGCTGATGGAGGACGTGGTTCCTTTCTTTCAGGCGCTGAGGTTAAAGCGAGCGACAGTAAAAGCGGAGGATTGTGTGATTGAGGTTGCGAAAGAAGTGAAGGAGCAGCTTGGGAAGGTGGATCCTGTATTTGGTCGGGCAGCCGAAGCCATGGTGGATTGGGTTAGGCTCTGGAGAGCCGTGGGATCTAGCTCTTCCTGAACTTGATGCTGCCGTTTTTTACAAACGTTATTTTTTTTTCCTTTCTTGCTTGTTCAAATTTTCATGAATTGGTGATGTTTGTTTTGCCCCTTGTTGCTAACGTATAGCCGACACATTTAGTGTGATATGGCGGGGGCTGGAATAATTGACTGCATATATTTTTGCTGTTGTGAAAGGTTTTTCTCTCGTTTTATATTGCAATTTGATTGGCGCTAATGTAGTCAAGCATGTTTTTCTCTTGCCACAATTAATAGCCTTTGTAACTTTGTTTGGCATCTTGATTCGAATCAACAAGAATTTAAGGCTCTTAGCAGTTACTATAAAAAACCTAAAATATAAAGCTATCACATATTATAGTTTTTAAACCGATATTTTTCGTTTCAATTGCATTCTCAAACATTCTTTTAAAATGATATGAAATAATTGAATAATAATCCAGTGTTTGCGCAGCCTTTATCTCCCTTTCTTCAACAAGATTGTCCATTTGTTGGGCCAAAATTGGACGTTATCGACAATGATGTGAACATGCTTCCCAAATTCACTAAAATCACCCTAATTACATTGTTCGTGTCGGCTCAACCAAATTGGAGGGCTCTATTTTCTTTTTTCCTAATATTACAAATACAAAATATGGACTTGTGATGCCGGCCCATTTTGTATATTTTGAATATATATATATGTACTTAACTATTTATATTTTCTTTTTAAAGTCATTTATAAGTATTAAAGAATTTATAATCATATTTTATTATGATAATGAATAAATTTATAATCTTATTTCATCAATATAAAGATGCAACCATTATGCTGTATTTGTTACTTATATGTATGTGTATATATATATATATATATATATATATATATATTGTCTACATTAATAATGAAGACAATAATAATTTAAAGTTGCCAATCTTTATGATAATAAATATAATTATAGTTCAGTTCATTATCATAAAGATGCAATTCTTATGTTCTGATCATTGATCACATATATATATATATATATATTAGTGTTCAACATTAATAATAAAAACAATAATCATCATAAAGTTACAAATCTTTATGATAATAAATGCGTGAATTTATAATCATCTTTAATTATTATAATAAACACAATTATGAACTTATTTCATTATGATTTTTAAAGATATTATATAAGTCATTATGATAATGAATGAAATTATAATCCTATTTTATTAATATAAAGATTAATCATTACGTTCTTGTTCGTGATTATACACGTGTCTATATATATATATGTATATATTTATTGTCCAACATTAATAATAAAGACAATCATAATTTAAAGTTGCAAATCTTTATGATAATGAGTATAATTATAGTTCTAATTAATTATAATAAAGATGCAGTCATTATGTTGTGATCATTGATCATATATATATTTCAGTGTTCAACATTAATAATAAAATCAATCATCATTCTAAAATTACAAATCTCTATGATAATAAATGCGTGAATTTATAATTATAATGAATATAATTATAAACTTATTTGATTATGATATTGAAAGAAATTATATATATATATATATATATATGTTTCGCTGTCCTATTTTAGCAATAATGAAAGTTGTTATTATGCTCATATATATAATTTTTTATAATAATTAATATAACTATTTTTTTTTTGTTGTCATAAAGTTTCTATTGTATATATATATATATATATATATATATATATGTACATGTATTTATATTTTATTTTTCATAATCATAAATAATTATTAAAGATATTATAATCATATTTCATTATAATAATGTTTGAAATAATCCTATTTCATTGATATAAAGATGCAACTATTATGCTCTTATTTGTTGATCATACGTATGTGTCTGTATTCCGACAATAATAATGCAAACAATCATAATTTAAAATTATAAATCTTAATGAAAATGAAAATAATATAGTTCTAGTTCATTATCATAAAGATATAGTCATTATGATCTAATCATTCATCATTATATATATATTTCAATGTTCAACATTAATAATGAAAACAGTCATCATTATAAAGTTACAAATCTATTTGATAATGAATGAGTGCATTTATAATCATACTTCGTTATCATAATGAACACAATTACAAACTTATTTTATTATCATAATTAAAGAAATTATAATCTTATATATATATATATATATTTCGCTATCCTACTTTAGTAATAATGAAGCTTGTTATATATAATTATAAAGTTGTAAATCTTTATGATAATAAATATAATTATAATTCTCCTTTATTATCATATAGATGTAGTCATTATGCTTTTATCATTAATGATCCTCTGTGTGTATATATATATATATATATATATCGTTTTCAAACAATCGTAATTATAAAATATAAAACTTTATGATAATAAATGAATTTATAGTCTTATTTCACTCTCATAATGAACACAGTTATAAATTTATTTTATTATAACGATAAAGAAAATATTATCATATCTAATAGTTTAATATACAGAAGTTAAATATTTCGTATTATAATTATGGCATAATGGTTGTTACATGTAAAATGGTAGATGGTTTTGTAAATAACTTTTTTTTTTTTCTTAATACAGCATACTAGCTGTTAGGAGGATTTGAGCCTTGGTCCCTTAACTCATCAACCCTTGCGACATGGCCTATCGCTTAGGAACTTCATTTCTAGTCTTCTTTTTGGCGATCACAGCGACAAAAACAAAAGAAAGAAAAAAGAAAAGAAAACAATTAAAAAAAAAAAAAAAACTGAAACCAAAACTTTCTTTTTGGACTCGGTTGTAAGCCCCAACCCATCAAAGGACCTCAGAATCGGAATTTTATGATAGTTTTTACCATCATAATCTACAAAAGCTAACGACTAAAACTCTACTTCCTACCACTGTAATCAATAAAGAAAGCATGAAGATTGTAACTTTATCATAACGAAATAAAAAAAATAATGACCAAAGAATGAGAATGTTTGTACAATATGTCAATGCGGTCATGACTTCTTTTTCATAATGATCGGCAAACTATTCCACGTCTAACTTATTTTAAGATGGGTGTTCTACAAGCATAATTAGAATCAATTTTTTAGTTAAAAATAATATAAAATTCTCATATATTATAGCAAAAAGCAAAAAGTTATTACATTATAAAGCTTTTATGTGTCATAATATTTTAAATAAAAAAGTTGATTCTAATCATGTTTGCCAAACACTCTATAGAGTTCAAATTTCAGTTAAAAATAGAAAATAAAAAGCAAGACAAGCACTACAAACACTCAAATTTAAAAAATAGACGGAATTCTAAACTATAAAAGGGTGGCTTAGTTTAACAAGTTAGTTGTAACTTTAGGTTCCAACTTGTTACAGTATAAAACTCTCATATGCTACGGTGAAAAATAAAAATTTACTACAGTATAAAATTCTCACATGCTATAGTGTTTAAGTTTCAATTTTAAGTTCTAACTTTGTTTTTAAATACTCCCATCATTTCCTTAAAATGGTCTGTTGATGTATTACTTCAATAGAAACTTAAGTAGCTCTGCAATCCAAATTTTAGTCAAAATAACGGTAAATATTTGGAAGGAAAAAAGTAAGGTTACTACAAAAAGCATGAAATTAAAAAAAAAATTGAGTAAATTGTACTGTTGCATCTTTAATTATTTATTTTTTGCATAATGTTCTCTGAACTTTTAATCTTAACACAATATACTATGATCTTTGAATTATTAGCAATTGAGGTTTAATAGTTAATTTTAATTTTCGTTAAGTACTATTTTTTATATGTTGAGCTTCAATTTTTTTTAAATAGAGCTTTAATTTTAAGAAAACTCACGTGTGAAATTTGTGACTAAAATTTTCATATTTTTTAACACTTGTTAACTATTGAACCTCAATTGCCAATTATTTCTAAGATCAAGGGTGCATTTTGCAACGATTGAAAGTTCGAGTGCATTGTGCAAAAAGATGAATAATACTTCGGGGTGCATTTTAAAAAAATAAATAGTTTGAGGTGCAGCAATATATTTTACTTAAAAATGTTGAGTGGACAATATAGAAGAAAAGAGGGGCAAATTAATAAATTAGAGCATCTGCCCTGATATCCCTTGTTCACGAGGCGCACGTTATCCCAATCTCAGATGTAGCTGATGTATGGTTAGCACAATTTTCTCCTCACGTCCTAAAAACAACTATATAATAATGATCCATATAACATCCTGTCCCAGAAATTACTGTATCCTATTTGACCGTTTGAGGATAGTTTTCTACAACCAATCAACGGCGGAAAAAAACTCTCATTAATTATCTTCTTCTGCTCCTTTATATACCCAACTTTCCTAAGACAAATAAATAATAATAAGAATCAAAGAGAAACAATAGACATATATCATGGCAAGCATCACCAAGTTCACAAAATTTGCTCTAGTTGCAGCGGAAAGTGCTAAAAACGCCCGCATAAATTTTACTGCACTTTTCGCTGCTGCTGGCAGACGTATTCACGTAAGAATAATATTTGCTACAATAGAGAAGTATATATATGAGTATGTATATGGTATTATCGTTTAAGTTCATTGGACAATAAATTTTAACAACACTTTACTATATTGCAGGCAAGTTCACGTCAGGATTCTTCGGTTTGTGAAAAAGCGAAGGAGACCAAAGAAAACATCAAAGAAAGCGCTGGCTCTGCTGCAGACCATGTAAGCATTGTTTTACTATGAATCTAGCTAGTTGTTTTATGCTTTGTTATTAATTACACACACATATATACATAGGCTTTTCTATGGTCTCTCCAACGAGAGGTCCCTCAAACGTAACATGTATGTAGAAAAGAAAAACAAAACTAATAGTCATTAGACTTAACACCAATTTTCGATTGGCATAGTACCAAGAAATTTAGTCATCTAATTGAAGATTATGTCATATATCTTGTATGTCTATCGATATCGAATAAAAACTATGTTATACAACTTTAAAGTCGATATTACTTTTAATGGCTGTGTTGTTACGGTTTTTATTTTTATGTTTTCTGTTTTGAGAGAGTTAAAGCATATTTTCGTTGCAGGTCTTGTTGGTCTAATGTGTTTAGTCGTTCACAAGGTGACCTTCAACGAAAATTGGATCGAACATTTACGACTTTTTTGTTTCATGAAATTGCAGGTGATCCAGAAGACAAAAGACGTGGCTGCTGAAGTTTCGGGAAAGGCCAGAGATGTGGCGGAGAAAGCAAAGCAGACGGCGGAGGACGCATGGGTTTCGACAAATGAGGCAGCCCAAAGGGCCAAAAAGAGAGTTGAGAACAGGGGTGATGTCTCCAAGGAATATGTTAAAGAACATGCAAAGCAAGTTGAGAAGGCCATGAACACCAAAGAGACTAAAGCTTAAACTTTAAACTCCTCTCGGACCATTCACTGCGCTTTTTTTTTTAAAAAAAAAAAATTGGCCACAATCAGGCTATCTATTACTTGTCTTTTCTCCTTTTGCATTGTCGAAGTACTAGTAATACTGTAATTTATATCATTTTGTCATGTTCGTTACGTTATAGAAGGAAATGACGTGACGCTAGTCAATAAAGTCATTTTCGTAGTCCACGTTGGGAAAATCCAGGCCTCATAAAAATATATTAGAGGTAGATAATTACTGATCAAATTTTGTTAGACTTAATTTGTCAATATTCAAATATAGTATAAATAATGCATGTTTACGAACCGTAAATTTTTATTAAAATTTGTGGAATTTTGAACACCAAGAATCTCTACAGCACAAGAGATTTTTATTGGCTTTTTTTTGTTACCAAATATCCAAAATTCGTCAACAAAACATTTGAATGTATTTCTAGGAAATTACAATTAATTAACCAAATGAATAATGGGAATTTACTTGATAATTAGCTATACGCAAAAGAAATTGATTAAAAGATATTGGTGAAAGATGAGATCTTTAATTATTAGTATTATTATTATTATTATTATTATTATTTTGATTTGTGAAGACAATACTCGGTTGGTGAATGTCACTAGAAATTAGATAAGACTCTCCTAGTTGCGTTACGTCACATACTACCTATCATGTAAGAAAGAGTTCACATACAGGGGACCTCTAAACTTGCAATTTCTAAACAAAGATGCTTAATTTCATTAAACTGACATAAATATTATAATTAAGGGCTTAGAAAAATATCGATGCCGCTACAAGTATATATAATTTAGCGGTAATTTCACACCTAGACTCCGCTATAAAGTGATCGAATCACCTTAAAATAAATGTGTGTATATATATATCAAGATCGATTCATTTAAATCATTGGTCCTACTAGACTAGGAAGGATTTTTTTTAGCGCTTATGTCTTTATTCATTATTAAAATACTAAAACTACGAAAGAAAAAAAAATTTAAAAAGTACAAAAAAATCCTTTCGAAGAGAAAAAGGGATTTCTTCCCTATCCGGTGAAAAAGATTGCCGAAATTTGAGATGAAAATAAGGAGAAAAGAATATGAAATGAAAAATACAAGAACAAGTCTACTGGTTAGAAAGAGGGATTTCCCTGTCCGGAGAAAGATTGTGAAAGTTGAGATGGAGAAGATAAGAAAAAAAAAAAAAAAGTGAAGTGTTAGGGTTGGCTACCCAAATTTTCCAAACTTGCATTCTTATTGCAGCAGACAAGTGATCAAAAGGTTCCTATGAAAAGTGAGTCTTTGAGCAATTGAATTTATTGATTAGTTGATTATCTTTTTTTTTTTTTTTTTTTTGATAGATGTAGGCAAATTGTGGAATATCAAAAACTATTTCTGCATCTAATTTTTTTAATAAATTGTTCATCTAATTTTTTTAATGAATTGTGCATCTAATTTTTGTGTGATTGTTTTTTAATTATTTTTATTCTTATTCTTAACTAATCTAATTTTCCTCAGAAATCGTGAATCTAATATCAATTAAAGTGTGTAACAATATTTCTTGATTTTGGTTAACAAATTAAATTATTGTCCTTTCGTCGTAGATGTAGGTAAATTATATTGAGCCATGTAATAGATCTATTTTTTTTTAAAAAAAAGAAGTGTATAGTTCTTTGAATTACTTTCTTTTCTGTTCTTGGCTTGATCTAATTTTCTTTTAAATTATCAAATTCCGTTGATTGATTAAAAGATGATGAATAATGAATCCTACTTTTGCTTAATTGATAATTATTGTCTTAATTTCTGCCATCATATGTGGAAGTTATCAAACCCAAAAGTTTTTGTGCCTGTATTTTTTATGTGACTGTTCTTTGCATCATTTATCTATCTTTTTTTTTGGAGAATTTTGAGAAAATTTTTTCAACCAAATATTTTTTAAGTTAATTTTTAACCCAATATTCATCTATTAAAGAGTGTAATAATATTTTTGGGTTTTCTTGAGCAGATTATATTATCTTTTCCACCATGGATGTAGGCCAATTGTTTATGATTATACCTTTTTTTTTTAAATGCAATTGTTCTTTGAAAGCTTTTATTCCTGTTCTAAATTTAATCTATTTTTCTTGTAATTATTGAATTTTATTCATCAATTAAAGGCCGGTGTGACAAGTGAATCTTTGAGCAACTCTTGCATTAGGTTTTTGGGATTTAAAAGAGCAAATTCAATTCATCAATTAGCGGATTATCTTTTTATGGTAGATGTAGGTAAATTGTCGAACTCCAACAACTATTTATTTTGTAATTATTTTTATGTTGGTCATGTCTAATCTAATTTTCCTAGGTATTCTTGTTTCCAATATCGATTAAAGTGTGTTATAAGATTTCTTGATTTTTCTTAACAAATTATATCTCTATCCTTTCGTGTAGGCGTTGGTGAAATGGAGCAGTGTAATGATAGTAATATTGTTTGGACGTTCTAATTAATCTAATAAAAGTATATTTTGTTCAGCTCTTGGCTCGATTTATTTTTCTTGGAAATTCTCGAATTTGATTCATTGATTAAAGATGATAACATTTCCTACATTTGCTTAGATAATTAATCATTGTCTTTCGGCCATCATATAGGAAAATAATTGAACCCTGTAAAGATTTTATGCCATTTTTTCTAGCAATTTTTCATTGAATTGTTTTCCTTTTCTAGGTTTATTCTTTTAAGAATTTTTGAAACCAATTTTCATCGATTAAAGAGTGTAATAAGATTTTTACGTTTTCTTTAGCAGATTAAATTGTCATCTTTCTGCCTACATAGACGTAGGCAAATTGTCGAACCTGGTGAAAGATTAAAGATTAAAATGTAATTGTTCTTTGATAACTTTCTTTCATGTTCTTTGTTTGAATTAATTTTCTTAGTAAGTCTTGAATTCCATTCGTCATGTGAAGGGCGTAATAAGATTTTCCAGTTCATGTGCTTTGTGCATTAATTATCGTCTTTATGGATGTAATGACAAATTGCCTAACGTGATAAAATTAATTTGACTCTATTTTTTGTTTGTAATTGTTCTTTGAATTGCTTTCTTTTCAGATTTCTTACCTTGGTCTACTTTTTTTTGGACCCTACAATTCAATATTGAACGATTAAAGAGTGTAATGACATTTTCTACTTTTTGCTTAGGGGATTATGTCATTATCTTTTTGACATGGATGTAAGCAAATTGTCGAACTCAGTAAAACAAAGTGCTTGTTTTTGGAATTGTGCTCTTTTGATCATGTTTCAGAATTATTCGAAAATCCTTTTAAGGGTTTAAAATGATTTTCTTCATTTAGTTTAATAGGTTATTATTGTCTTTTTGTCATCGTGAATGTAGATAAATTGTCGAACCACATAATTAAGTATGCATCTCTCTATTTTTTATATGATTGTTGTTTGGATTAATTTATTTTCTATGTTTGGCATCATTGAGAATTCTTAACTAATTTACTGATCAGAAACGTAGAACTATTTCTCATTTTTTCTTACCAATATTGCTCTTTTGATTATTTCCTTTTAATTTGTTCTTGCCTTCATAGAATTTTTTTTTTAAGGAAATCTTGCTGCAAAATAATTTTAAGAATACTCTTCACTTAATTTCAAGCACTATCTATTATTTCTGACTAATTATATATATTTTTATTGTTCTTATTTTATTCTTTAGAAAGTGAGAATGTCTAAGGATGTCACCGAGATAGCAAATCAGCCATTGGTCAAGGACACATCCATTAATGTGAGGTGGAAAAAAGGCAAAAAATTGAAGAAATTCATCAAAAAGAAAATGCGCAAATCGGAAAAGGTTTCTCTCTGAAAAGAAAATTATTTATTAGGTAAAAAATTTGCATTTTAGCATTTCTATATGAATTCTTAGTATGTGCATAATTGCGTATCCAAAGTTGTTTCACACCATTAAAATCATAAAAACATTTCACACAATGAAATTTGACCAAATGCCATCTTTGATGTGTTTGTTACACACCCAGGAAAAGGAAAAAAATAAAATGAAAATCCAACTAGAATCCATTGTTTTTCCTTATTTTTTAGGTAGATAAGCATAAATATTTCGAAAACTTACCATATCATGCATGAAAAACGGTGGGAAATTCGGAACAAACTAATGCATTACTTGGTTCTACAAGACTACTCTTTTTAACCATAGATTTGCAAGAATCCAAAAAAATCTATATTGGCTTCTCATAGGTAAGGAACAAAATCAGAGATATGTGAAAAGTATTTATTTTTATTTTTATTTTTATTTTTTTGGTATTAATTGGAACAACTTTATCTTGCTCTATTCAATCCACTTGATATCTCTGCCATTATTGGATCTGTTGGCACAACAGACACTACAGAGATCAAGTTAGTTGTCAACTTAGTCGTTTTCAGTCAGGCAAAGAATCATTCAATATCATCCCTTTTTTTTTATTATTTATTATCATTTGTTCTACAATATTTGAGGTTTTTCTCGAGTTGATTCGGCAAGAAAATGTTTCGAAAAATATCTCCACAAGATATTGACCAAAAGTGTTCTTTTATGGTTCATGAAAAAGGCCATAGATTTACAACTTTTTTCCCGTGTTTTACATGCTACGAAATGCATTGTCAGATACTTTCTTGTCAGATGCCATATGAAAAATTATCTTGTTCTACTGTTTTCGTCCTGTTTTGTTTTTCTTTCTTTGTCATTATTTCTATGTGTTTCTCTTCTACAATAACCGAGGATCTGTAAATATTTTGCATTTTAGGGACTTGTTCAAAAGCTGGGATTCATTTTAAGCCACCAGATCTGAGACATGTCAAAGGAAATGGATGATTCGCTGGAGTGGTCACAACATGAGACTGAAAGCGAGGTACTTATTGTCTAAACTGCTTTGATTATTAATGATACTAATGCTCAAAGCACAAACTGGGTAGGCTCCATTATATGTGTAAACTACAATCGGTACATAACTAAAAAATAGTCATAGGACTGTCTAGCATTGCTCCAAACAGGAATTTCGTAAGTCGATTTTCGAGTCGCAGGACAATGAGGAGCAAGAATCAAAAGGCGGGTCATCCTCTTCTTCCTCATATGAAAGTAATGAATTTAGACCAAATAAAGTGACTTCTATTCAATCTGGGCCATTTTCGCTTCAAGGGTATGTTGTTTTCTCGACAGATTCTTTGATATAGTTTATGTAAAAATGTCTCTTGACATGTTGAAATTAGAGCCACATTTCATAATGTATATCAATTGGCATACTTAATTTCTCTGTTGCAATTTCAGGTTCGCCATGTAAAATTTGTGCACACCAAAGAAAAGTACTTTTTTTTTTTTCATCTGACACTTAATCTCTGACTTATCATTTTGGGTTTTCTTTTTTTCTTATTTTTTGGGCACTATATCATAGACACCAAGAAATGTTTCAAAGTGGTGCAATAAGCATACCTCATTCCCAACAAGCAGGGAACATTGCGCCGGCTAATCTAGCACCGGCAGTGACATTCGGAGAGTTCTGCCCTCCAACTATAGTATGATCATTTTCATGGACTCCCCATATTTCTATGTCAAATTCAATAACTAGCTTTTGAACTTAAATACAAGAAGGAATCAAAAAAGTAGCTGAATTTTGAAACATTATCAGGTGGATTCGTCCCAACCAGCAAGCATTCAATCACTCGGTGATCCCGAGCAGCACATGAGCAAGTTGCATCCAAATCCTCCAAGTCTTTCTTCAGCAAATGGCAATTTTTTCATTGGAAATGATGATCGACCGATTGTTCCTTCACCAATTGGCAATCATGCTGATAAGCAGGCTCCTCCGTAAGCACATTTTATATGATCCACACAGACAAATAAATGGAAATCACTATATTATGTGCATTTGTTATAATTTGACCTATATTATTAAATATTGTGGAAACTTTCCAATGCACACAAAAATAGGTGTCATCCAATGGGGATGGAGAACCATGGCGGCTCTATTTTTCCAGCTAATGAAGCAATGCAAAACTATGGGAATGGTTATGGGGTCATCAATCCTTACCGTCTCCCCATGTCAAACTTGCCTACAGACTTCCGCTTGAAATCTTTCTCTAGGGTTCAACCGCCACCCCAGATTCAGCAACCAGACCCTCAAGTACATGAATTGGAGAATTTCTTTAAAAACTTTATATTTATAATTTCTTATTTCCTTCATGCTTATCATATTTGTATCTTTTTATATTGTGCATTGTTATAACTTGCTTTGTCCTTTTTCTTCTTTTGTTGACACAGACAACGCCTGATAGAGGGGATGGTGGATTCAGAAAGCCTCAATGGACTATTTGGCCTCCCCAGAGCCAAACTACCACGCACCCTCCATCTGCAAAAGGGTACATTTAGTTCTTTATTATGGTCCTATCTATGTCATTTGTATTTTTTATTACATTCAAGCTCATGGTATTTTAGTACTAATTGAGTGTCTTAAAAAACTCTTTAGAAGAAAGAATGTATGTTAGGATGTATTTGGTAGGAGGAAAAGAAAACAAGAAGAAGGAATGAAATTACACTTTGTGATTTAGTGGATATAGTAAGCTTGTGATGAATGGCCAACTAACTTAAGGTTGTTACAATATATAACCGAGTGGTAAAGCCACGTTTTACTAAATGAGAGTACCTGACCCTGTTTCATAAGAATAATTGTAACCATGCCCCTACTTAATAATTGAAATGTCCTAATTTATTTATTTTTTTTTAAAAAAAACCCTTCTCTTTTAGGTTTTTTTGAAAAAATTTATTTACAGTCCTTGAATTCTTTTCTCTCTCTAAAATTGGTCTATGTACTCAATTTTGTCCCATAAATAATCTTTGAACTTAAAAAGTGTCTCATGAATGATCATTTTGTTAAATTTTACATGAAAAAAGTTAACTTTGTCTCATAAATAGTTCTTGAATTATCTTTTTCTCTATAAATAATCTCCGTACTAAACTTGTACTATATTTAGTCCTTATGCTAAAAAAGAATACGTTAAAATTAGTAATATTGTTAAATAAATATATAAAAAACATTAAATATGCAAAATTATACTAAATGTGTTGTCCCTAAACTAAAACTCTCTATATATACATGCCGAAATTAATTTTTTTTATACATATTTGATTTTTTATCTATTTATTCAAATATATAACTTTGATTTTTTTTTAAATGAGTATATTTTACCCCACCATATTAATAAATATCCTCAAATTATTTTTATATCTCACATAATAGATTCATAAATTTATAAATATCTTTTGTATTATATTTTAATTAATTTTTATTCCTACTAGTCTATCACTTTAATTTTATTTTTATTTTATTTTATTAGTAAAAATATCAAATTTGTATTAAAAATCAAAGTTATTAACAAATTGATTTTTTTTTTTAAAATGAAACAAAACAAAATGTTGAAACCCAACACATTTAAAATTCAACTAAGATGACAATACTTTTGTTTACCTTAACCACTCGTTTTGAAATCTTTTACTACCAAATTAAGGAACAAAAGTTCCGTAATGTTCCAAAATGTATGTCATGATTATTTTTAATATTGTTTTATGCATTATAATAAGAAATAAAAAATAATATTTTTACTTCGTATATTCATATATTTAATAAGTATAAGTAGAATCACAATTTTTTTTTTTAGAAGCTACATGCCGGTATAACTTCACATATTTAATGTTTTTTATGTATTTATTTAACAATATAAGTAATTTTAGCATATGTTTTTTAATTTAGAGACTAAATATAGTATAAATTTTAACATACGGACTATTTATAGAGAGAAAAGATAGTTTAAGGACTATTTATGAGACAAAGTTAACTTTTCTATCCAAACTTTAAGAGAAAGACCTATTTATGAGACACTTTTTGACTTTAGAGACTATTTATGAGACAAAATTAACTATAAGAACTAATTCTAGAGAAAGAAAAGACTTTAACGATCCATAAAGTTATTCCTTTTTTATTGCAAAAAGATTTTTTAGCTCTGCCACTAATATAATTTTGGCTAAAAAAATGAAAGGAAGAAGATGACTTTTCTTGATTTTATTGTGTTTGGCATGGATTCTTTCCTCCAATCCTTTCAACTTTAAGAGGATCAAAAGTAAAGTCCCATTGGAAGATATTAAATCTTCATTCCATCCTTCATTCATCCTACTAAACAACCGTAAATCTTAAATAAATCATCCATTATAATTATTCCCCCTTCATCCTTTTTCCTCCTTTCAAGACAAAGCCTTAATGTGCAATTAGACTTTCCTTTAGCCAAGTTTTTCACTTTTGCAGGACACAAGAAATTCAATTCCAGGGCTTGCTGGATCAGGCTAGTAATGGACCAATAAACTTTTGTCCTGGTGCTGGCAGCTCAAGCCACGCTCAAGTCCCAAACATGCCAAGTCAGCCGGTACTATGCATCTAAATATTTCTGGTTGGTTTCTTTATGGAAAATTCTTATTATTGTAACCTCTCTGATTATTTGTTTTCAACAGGAAATGGGCCCCTACGTATCAGGATCATCCCTTCCTTTTTCATTTGAAGGCTTGTCATCCAGTAGTATGAGCAATAACAAGGTATGCAATAAAATGCGAAAATCTTATTGTAATATTGCGAAAGATATATTAGTACTTTTTTTCTACACTAGCCTTTATTTCTACACTGGCCTTTCAATCGCAAAATAATAATAATAATAATAATAATAATAAGAAACATCGCTAAAAAGGGAATTTTAAAAATGAGTTTGAACTAAAAATATTTTCTTCAAATTGGTTCAAACTCATTTTATTGCTTACAAATTTAAATTGTTATAATACAAACTTAAACTTTTTTTGTTCAAACACTTTTCCTTAACGGCCTATAAATCTTGTTTTATTTTTGTTTAGCTTGGAAGTCGTGAAAACTTTGTGATCTGCAACCAATTCGACGCTGGAGAATCGTCTCTGAGGTCTCCCAAGGTGAGATTTTTTTTTTTTTTTTAATTTCTTCCCTGATCAAGAGTTGTTTGTGTCAGATATACATATATGTGTGTGTTATACTATTATATTTCTACCTCTTAATATGAAATGTCTAAGTAATATATATACTTACATATTTTACATGAATATGTATAGAGGAAAATGGCTCGGCAAGGTGGCAATAATCTCCCACCATCACCTAGCCTTCAGCTCGGTAGCTGGTTTTCTCAAGGTCAAAACTCCTTTAATAATAACCCCAATGCTTCTCAAAGCTCAAGGTAATTATTAATAACTTTATTTCATTGTAAATAATGATATAGTTCCGCCAATTTGTCATTGTCATGGAAATATACATGATGACAAGCTGAAAATCTTCAAACAGGCCCGTGCCAATCAGAAACAAATGTTATGATCCACTGTATGAAGAAATGGGCTTGCCTCTTGACCCCCATTTGCGCATGTTCATGGCAAGGCGTGACAATGGTAATATAATATAATACTCTCTCTTGTAAATTCAATTTTATATTTTACAAATTATGAATAGGTGTTTAAGAACATAGTTTAAGCCAAGAGTTTAATTTGAATTAAAGTTGGTTTAAATTTCAATTTTATGAAAGAAATTACTGCAACAAAATTGATTTTAATACAATTTTCTAGCTTGAATTACGTTCCCAAACAATAACAAGTTGGAAGAGTCTAATATGCTTTATCTTCTTGGTGACAGGAGAATTTTGAGATCGGTTTTCATAGGATTCATCAAGAATGGTGGGAATTTCTAGTATTGTTTGGAGCTGCTTTTGGATACCTTCTTGATTATTTTTGAACAATTGCAAGTCAATTCATGCTTTGTCGTTTCTAAGTCGTGCTAAACAAAATAACGTGTCAAACGCCTCTTGTCGAACAACTTATATAGGACCTCAAAAAATAAAATAGCGTCATAAACAGTTGCTGCTGCCCAATGAAACGTTGGCCAACTCAAGGGGAGTTTCAACACATTACAACCAGAAAGCTTTTTTTTTTCGTTTAGTAAATTTTTAAGTAGGGTTGTAATTTCTTTTGACTACTGAATTCTAGCTGTTTATTTTATTATATTATTAATTTCGGACCACATTCCTTGACTAACATGTTATGCAAATTTTTTGCCTCTTTCCTTCTTTCTTTGTTTATTTTCCCATGTCTTGTTTCTCCTCTCAATTTCTCATTAGTTAATTCTTATTACTTTTTCCTCTATGAGATACAACCATCTGTACAATTTCCTTACTGTAATCACCCAAAAAAAAAAATCTAGGTACTTGTTCAACTTGATTATGCTAAGCAAATCAGATTAGCTAATTAACATGAACAGACTACTAATTGAAGATAACAGGATTCTCAACGTTATCAGAACATGCAACTTTGAGAAAGACTTGATCGATCACAATTTAAAGTGAATATTTTTCTATACACAAATTATGTTCAGATTCAAATCTCACATCAATTACCATCCAATTAACGCTTTCCTGAGTTAATCAGCATTATATTAGAAATAAAACAGTAGTCTTCCATTCCCCGTCACTTGAAAACCTGATGTTAGGATCAACCCCTATTTTGACTGTCAAAGCCCAGGAAAAAAATCCTTTTGAATTTACCATACTTTTAGCATTCTAGTATACACACTTGATTTGGCCACACCTGTAACGCCCGCTTAACTTAACTATACTATTGATGCATGATTAAGTTAAATGGCATTATATTCTCTTAAAATCATTGTATTTACCAGAAAAAGAGCAAACAAATGTAAATTGCTTCATCTACGTGATAAAAAGAAACTCTTTTTCTAATTTATTGATTCCTAACTATTATGCTCCTAAAAGCCAATTTAGAACCAACAAACAGTGAAAAGCTCTCACATGTTATTGTAAAAAAGCAAAAAAAAATTGTTACAGTGTAAAGCTCTTATATGCTATAATGTTTTTTTAACCAAAATTGATTTCAATTATTAGTTCTAACCACACTTTTCAATCACCTTAAAAAATATTTAAGAAAAATTAAACTATATTTTTCCAAAATGCGCTAGTTGCTCAAAAACAAAACAAAACAAAAAAAACATGAGACTAACACGAAATATGGCACTTGGGACGATGAAAGTTTGCTCAACAATATGACGTATCAGTGTTTCTAAATAAAACTCAAGTGAAATAGTTATTCCAATCCAAGTGCTAAATTCCAAAACAGGGACACAGGGGACTTCACTGTTCTGGCAACAAACAAAACGTGAAAACGACATATTAGCTGTTAAATTTTCGTCTGTTGTTCTTAGTTTATTAACCAATGCCAACTTGTCAAAGGAGGAAAAAGAAGAAAGAAAATAAAAGAATGGCATAACTAGCAAGCCACAAGTCATGTTGACCGAGTGGTAGAAATCTCAAGATCATCAAATCAAAGGAAAAGAGGAAGTAATCTATAATGTTGTCTGGCATTTAAGGCGCTGCATGCGTTGTGGCACACACTTTCTTTTTTCATGAACCAAATCTGAATGTGCAAAACACAGAGTGAGATGACCTAGAGGTAATGGATTATCGTGATAGGACTGTGGTTAAAAGTTCGAATGCTAAGTGACCCTTTTTTTAAGAGCTTGCAGTATATTTGATTTATTGCGTCAGAGATCAAGTCTCATATCCTTACTCTTAACATATTCGAGGGCGCTTCTCTTAAAGAGACAAGGCCCCACACTAGAATATTCAGCGAACATTCGTGTTGGTTAACATAGGTCGTCCTTGACGATTAACGTTTCTTTAGCACAAAAAACAAAGTCTGAATGTGAGAAAAAGCTTTTTATGGAAATTTGATAGGGACGGCAAAAACGGAAAGGAAAAAACCTCGTGGCATTCATACAACAAAAAGATAGCCCCAGTATCCAAGCTTCGACTTCTTGGCAATTAAGTCGTCTTTTACTTTGTAGGCCACACAAGTCATAACAACCCAATAGATGTTTTTTGGTCGTATATTTTACTCGGAGTATAAACGGTCCCCTTGTAAGACGTTTCCAAGGAAAAGAAGAGCATGACTTGGACTGAATTTGGTGTTCTTATTTGCTTTTGGAATTATAGAAAGTGATTCAAGAATTTCCATAAATTATATTGAAAGTGGCCCTTTTTTCCCTTAAAAAGCTTTATCCCTCCGCTCTTTGCCTTTTCTCTTTCTTTTTTCTTTTTTTGTTTTTTAATTGGTTTTTGGTGTTCAGTTTTACTCGGTTCAATAACAATTCTTATGGGTCAGCTCGTAAAGCGATGTTAAACCTGAATTTTTTTAAAAATTAAGTGACAATCTGTTCTGTTGCTCCTTAAAGATTATACATGTTAAAAAACGTGCATCATCATCATGCAACGTATGTATAAAAATTGTATTCCATTATGAAAAAGTAAATGATAAAAATCTTTACTATTTATTTCACGTATATAATATAATATAACTTCGCTGGACTAATTTGCAATCAAAATATCGTGTGTTATCTACATGTAAACGTAATTCCAAAGCTTCAACAGTTTACAAATTATGACTTTCTTCAAATCCGCGTTGAAGATGAAGTACGGATTTTATATTGCTGATACATCTCAACATTATGCAACGATCATAATGTGGAAGCTTAGCTAGTCGGTGTGCATTGCCTGCTGTAAATCAAGCTTGGTATTTTTTTTCCCTTTAAGAACTTATCATATATAGTGGTAATCCCACACTATTATATATATTTAATATTAATGAGGTAATTTTTAAGTTTTAATTTCTCTTGTCCAAATTAAAGAAAAAAAAATTAGTTTGAGTGTTCATCGGGGGGCTTGAAAACACCACTAATGATCCTGTTTTTGATCAGTAAAAAATTCAAGTATTGATCACTCTACATTTGTTTTAAAAAAAATTAAAGCTATGTCCCTCAAATGGCTAGTATTGCTGCAAAACCACAACGCCATAAAACATAATGCTAATAAAAAGATTTTAAAATATTGGGATACAATCGAACTCGATCGTGCATATTATTAAAAACTACGGTGAACAGATTAATTTGGTTATAATTATAAAGCGTAAGCAAGCTGCTCTTCTTTAGTTATATATATCGTGGAAAATGCGTTGAAATATTAATAATTCGATAGATGGAGAAAAGGAAACCCTTTGTCTAGACAAAGAGTTATTTGTCACCGACATGCACACAATATATGTATATCTTATCGAACTGATAAATTTGGAGATCCTATGTATATAATTTTTCTACGTTTCCTTAAAGTATTACCCACTTGATCAATGTTTCCTATAGCCAAATTTGGACAATCCCTGTTGGAAAATTGCTCAGAGAAGGAATGTTGAAGTACCATTTTTAGGCTCAATTTGAGTAGGATTCACTACACATTAGTGACAGCTCAAGACAGAAACATGTTCTCCTTTGTGTGGAGATCGAAATGCATGCTCAAAATAGTGAATGGGTGAATGAGAAATTAACACCTAAAGTGCACACGTGCACATGTAGAATTTTAAAGCTAAAGTGGAAAATTCTTTTGTCTTACATCAGAAAGAGAGTAGTGAAGTGATTGTCTCCTCTAAACTCGTTAGAAGGGACTTCCATTCGGCTATTAAACAAACCGAAATTCATTGTCTTTCGGAAATTTTTTCTAGAGTCTTTAAGTTTCACTGTGGTAGAATTCGGGCAGTTCAATTCGTACTAAGAGTAGCTTTGAAGTACGCCCTATATGCTAATCGACCTCGTGCACATCAGTGAGAGGGCGAATCTGTCTTAGAGGCACCGTGTGAGACATGGGTCTCATCGATGGTTTTATAGTTTTAAATGTCGTATTAAATTTGTAGTTACTCTTTCTATTGTTTAATATTGCTGTTGAGATATTTTGCTATATTAATAATATTATTCCAGCTTATTCTATTAATATTTTTCTAACAATCTTAAAACAGATTCCCATAATAACAGACAGGTTGCTGGAACTAGAGAAAATTTTATTGCAACAGAAATTGCATATTAATTGTTTTGGTTATTAGCTTTGTATTATCGTTTGATTACATATAAATATTCTTTCTTTTTATTTGTTTGCTCTTGAATTTAGTTTAGAATATACATATATATATATCTCCTTTCTGATTGATATTAACTTCTATTTACCAATTGCTTGTAGCAAATGATTGACTTTTATTATATATCATATAGTTGATTCCTTACTTGATTTATATTTATGTTGTTGCCTTTTTTAGTTATGCCTATGTAGAAAAGTAAAAGATTGAGATATATTTGAACTCTAGTTGGTTATATTTGTTGCCATATATAATTAATAACGATTTGATTTATTACTATTTTGGTTATGCAAATTGATTTTTTGGCCTATAAAATCGTTTTGCAAATTACTGTTGAGAACATTTGTGCGGTTGTGTGGATAAGTATAAGTCTCGAGAAGTTTTGTTTAGGAGGCTGGTTCCTTGCCTAGGAGATATTCCTTTTTACCTTAGAACGCTATTCTGTCCAAGGAGGTTGGTTTTTAAGGAAGCCTCGCTCGCTAATCTTTCTCGGTAACATCCTTAGTAGTTATCATGCGCAATGACCACTTAGGTGTTGTCAATTACTACAGTTTAGCTGATTCATTATACAATGTAGACATTACAAAGAAAATGGTTGAGGAATTATAGGAGTCTTTGGACCATAAATATAAGACTGAGGATGCCGGAGCCAAGAAATTTCTCATGGATTGTTTCCGAATTATAAAACGGTGGACTCCAAACCGGTAGTCGGTCAAGCTCAAGAAATTCAAGTCATCTTGTATGAGATTCATGCAGAGGGGATGGTTGTAAGTGAGTCTTTCTCAGTGGCTGCCATTATCAAAAAGTTACCTCCTACGTGGAATAACTTCAAGGACTACTTGAAGCATAAGCGGAAGAAGATAAACATGTAAGTCTTGATTGTCAGACTCGTATTAAAAAAGACAATAGAAATTCTAAGAAGAAAGGCCCATCTCAAGCTAATGCTAAGGCAAATGTGATGGAGCACAAGAAAAGTTTCAAGTCCCAAAAAAAAAAAAAGGGTCAGGTAAGGGGTCCAAGCTAGGACCAAAAGTAGGTATATCCAAGAAGCAAAAATTCCAAAGAAAGTGCTTCAATTGTGACAAGATGGCTTACAAGTTGGTAGATTGTAGGCCACCAAAGAAGAAGAAAAATAGAGAGGCCAATATAATTGATGACATTACACAGGAAGTTTTTGATATTAACCTTTCTGCAGTACTCTTTGACGTGAACTTAGTCGGGTCTAACCTAAGGGAATGGTGGATTGACAACGGTGCAACTCGACACATCTGCTCAAATAAAGGTTTGTTCATTTCCTTTGAATCAATTGTGGATGGGGAAAAGCTATTCAAGGGAAACTCTACAACATCTGAGATTAAAGGCCAAGGTAAGGTGATCCTGAAGATGACCTTTGGAAAAGAACTAACTTTGAACAATGTGTTGTATGTGCCAGAAATCCAGAAGAACTTGGTGTCTAGTTCGTTGCTAATTAGGCATGGTTTTTGTTTAGTTTCTAGTCAGATAAGGTCATTTTGACCAAAAATATGATGTTTGTTGGGAAGGGTTATGTATCTAGGGAGCTTTTTAAGCTCAATATAATGACAGTAAAACACAAAAGATCAGTAAGGCTAATAATTCTTCTGTTTACTTACTTGAGTCTTCTAATTTATAACATGGTAGACTAGGACACATTAATTAGAATACTCTGCAGAGATAAATTAACTTAAATCATATTTGCACATTTCAAATAGATTCCAAACATAAGTGTGAGACTAAAATGACAAGGTCATCATTTCAAATGATTGAAAAGAACATCGAACCTCTTGATTTGATCCATAGTGATATATGTGATCTTAAATTTGCACAAACAAGGGGAGGATATAAGTATTTTATTACCTTTGTCGATTACAGCATGAAATACTATTACATGTATTTGCTTAAAAAAAAAAGACAAAGCTATAGGGAAATTTGCTCTCTATAAGAAAGAAGTTAAGAGTCAACTTAACAAAAAGATTAAGGTAGTGAAAAGTGACAGACATGGCAAATATGAAGCACATTTCGATGAATTCTGTGTACAAGATGGAATTGTTCATGAGGTCACATTACCTTATTCACCTCAGTCAAATAGAATGGATGAATGAAAGAATTGTACTTTAAAGGATATGATGAATGCAATGCTAATAAGTTCTAGGTTATCTCAGAATATGTGGGGGGAAGCCATTCTATTAGTTAATTACCTTTTGAATAAGGTGCCTCGAAACGAATTAGATAAGACCCCATATGAGCTATGGAAAGGAAGACAATCTTCCTACAAATACTTGTGAATGTGGGGATATCTTACTAGAGGGGCTTACCTGCAACAAAGAGGGTGAAAATACGTTTGAAAACTATTGACTTCATTTTCATAGGCTATGTACATAACAGTAGTGCTTATCGGTTTTTAGTGCATGAGTCAAGAAACCCAAACATACACATAAACACGATGATAGAATCGAGAAATGCAACGTTTTTTGAATAGGTCCAAAGAGGAATCGAGTTTGCCTAAACGAACAAATGAGACTATAAATGAAGATACTCAGGACCATGAGCAAGAATTGGATGTTAAGGATGAACCTAGATGCAGCAAGAGAGCAAGGATAGAAAAATCTTTTGGTCTAGATTTTTTGACCTATTTGCTGGAAAGTGAGCCTCAAAGCTTTAAAGAAGCTAGTAATTCTTCTGAAGGTCCTTTGTAGAAAGAGGCTATTAAAAATAAAATTGATTCCATTATGCAAAATCATACTTGGGAACTAATGGATCTTCCTCTGGGTTGTAAACCATTGGATTACAAAAAGATTTTTAAAAGGAAAATGAAAGCAAATGGATCAATTGATAAGCACAAGGCTAGACTTATAATTAAAGGATACAGGCAACGAGAAGGCCTAGATTACTTCGACACATATTCTCCTATGATGAGGATAACTTCCATAAGAATGATAATCGTAATTGCTGCTTTGTAAAATCTAGAAATGCATCAAATGGATGTGAAAACAACCTTTCTAAATGAAGACTTAGACGAAGAAATCTACATGAAGCAACCTGAGGGTATTTCTACTCTAGGACAAGAAAAGAAAGTCTATAAATTGGTAAAGTCATTGTATGTCTTAAAGCAAGCACCAAAACAATTGCATGAAAAATTTGATAGTGTTATGCTGGCAAATGGATTTAAAATCAATGAATGTGACAAATGTGTTTATGTCAAAGACACAAAAAATTGTTATATAATTTTATGTCTTTATGTGGATGACATGCTCATTGTTAGTAGTAATGATAAGATAATAAAATCTACTAAGGATATGTTGAAGTCAAGGTTTGACATGCAAGATATAGGGGTCAACCGATGTGATATTGGGAATTAAAATTTCAAGAACATCGGATGACCTCATTCTAAGTCAGTGGCACTATGTGGACAAGATTCTTAAAAAAAATTCAACAAGGATAATTCTGGTGTGGCTAAAACTCTGATAGACACAAATTTACATTTGTGCAAAAACAAAGGTGAAAGTGTCTCTCAAGTAGAGTACTCTAGAATGATAGAAAGTCTGATGTACTTAATGAGCTGTATAAGACCAGACATAGTATACGCTGCAGTAAATTGAGTAGATATACAGTAATCTAAGAGCTAACCATTGGAAATCAATAGTAAGAGTACTGAGATACTTACGGTATACTTGTAGTTATGGGCTACATTGTACTAGATATCTTATTGTGCTAGAAGAATACAGTGATGCAAATTGGATATCTGATATGAAAGACTCAAAGTCAACAAGTAGATACGTGTTTAGACTGAAAGGTGTAGCTGTATCATAGAACTCCTCAAAGCAGACTATTATAGCCAGTTCCACAATGGAATCTATTTATGGCCTTGGATAAATATGGTGAAGAGGCAGAATGGCTATGCCATTTCTTAGAGGATATTCCAAGATGACCAAGCCTATGCCAGTAATATGTATGCACTGTGACAATCAATCTATGACTGAAAGGGCACCGAGCAACATGTATAATGGAAAGTCTAGACACATACGTCATATACACAATACCATTAACTAATTGCTCTCAACTGGGGTTATCTCTGTTGACTATATGATGTCAAAGGATAGCATTGCAAATCTACTAATAAAAGGGTAAATAGAGAGTTGGTTAATAAGTCATTGAGGGGAATGGGACTAATTCCCATGAAATAATTAGTCGATACACCTAGTTGACTAGTGATCCCAAGATCTAAGTTCAAAGGGACAACTGATTGTAAAGATTGTATAGATCACGTGGGGGTTATCCTCTCATCCATTCACATGATAAAATCATTGACACCCGTAGGGATAAGGTTAAGCTATGCTTTTAATGATTCTTAGGCGTCGAAAATTGTATTTTGATCAGAGTAATATGGGATACTCTTGGATAAGAACTCACCTATATGAGAGAGAAATGGAGTTGCTTTAAAGGAGAATTGTTTAGGGCTCAATTCTTTAAAGACTCTTACAGAACCAAGGAGATATTCATGACCAAAACAAACATAACAATGAGAATTGAATTATGTTGCGAAAGATTCTAGTGTGATGTATATTATCGTTTACACAAATAGCTGAATAGTTTAAGGCCATCACGTATACTAATCAGTCAATAAATAAATATATTTTTACAAGGGAAGGTTCAAAAGGGTGACACCTACCTATCTTATGCAAGGTCCAATCGTTGAACTCTAGCACCAGGGTCAAACTTCATTGTTTGTCATGTTACCTCTGTCAATTTTCATTCATATGGGGGATTGTTAGAAAATGGCTTAGAACAGGCATGTCAAAGTACTATAGTCAAGCTCAATTTTGAGTAGGACTCACTACACGTTAGTGATGGTTCAAGAAGGAAATGTGTTATCCTCTGCGTGGAGATCATGGTAAATGAGTGAATGAGAAATTGATACCTAAAGTGCATACGTGCACATATGGAATTTTAAAGTTAAAGTGAAAAATTCTTTTGTTCCATATCGAAAAAAGAGTGAAGCCATAGTCTCCTCTAACCCTATATAAGGGAACCCCTATTCCACTATTCAACACACTAAATTCTTTCTAGTCTTTTCTACTTTTAGAAATTCTTTCTAGAGGTCCGTTGTGCGCCCTAGCTAGGACATCGCTGTGCGCCCTAGCAAGGACACGGACACCTTTGTGCGCCTTAGCTGGGACACCACTGTTGTATTCCTACACCGGTGCACTGTTGTAATCAATCTAATCGACCTTGTTGGGGATCCTGAATCAATCTATCTTGTTGTATCCCTAAACCTAAATAAGGACACCGCCGTTGACTTGAATCACATTCGATAAGGGCGCCAATCGACCTAAATCGGTCTAATTGACCGGATTCTATAGTTTTAAACGTTATATTAAATTTATAGTTATTCTCTCTCAATAGTGATATTTTTATTTTGTTATATTAATAATATTATAGTTTTTGTTCGTTATTCTATTCATGTTTTTCCAATAATCGCCTTTTTCCTTTAGAGAGGTCTTGGACAAATGAGTAGTGGAATGAAACAACTTTCGGAGTATATAGCTTTCTAAAAAAAATACATAAACAACGTTTTTGTGCTTTCATACCTTACCTTTAACGAAACTTTCAAGATTTGTTCAAATCTTTGATAGATGATTTGAAAGTTGAAACAGTGGCATGCGTATGCAGGAGAAAAGTTGATGAGGTTGGCTGGCCTAACCGCCTCAATATATTATCATGAGAAGAAAGCCACAGACCATACAACATTCCGCAAGACTTATAACCCGTTTAAAAATGTTTTTAGAACCACAAAATTATATAGTTCAAATCAGTTATGTTTTAAATTTTAGAAAAATAACGCTATAATAAAATTGTTTTCCCAAACGAGATATAGATGATCAAAAATTAAGAGGGCTTGAACGCAGTTCAAAAAAAGTTTAAATTAAAAGCGTTGTAATAATTTCAATTTTGTGAGAAAAATTAACAATATAACGAAATAAATCATTTGAACCAAATTTTTTTTGGTTCGAATCGATCTTTTCAAAAGCACTCTAAAAAAGTTCAGTACTTCTGACCTTTATCTTCTCTTATTTGAGTCTACAATGTATCTTGGATTGACTATTCTGGAGTTTATGTAATTTAATATTAGGTATAGTTTTTCGATGCCAAAAGTTGAAAGCTACATCTATAAAATTATTGACAATTTTGATTCCCTAGATTGTAGTATTAATTTGTCAAGTGTTTAGCTAGGTGGGTTTTGTTCCATTAAGAAAAAAGGGTGTTTGGTTCATCACCTGACAAACAACAATTCTGTGCTTGTCATTTATCTATTATGTCTTTAGTTTTTTTTGTCCAGATAATTACCATGCACCAAAATAATTGCCACTCACATCTAGAGTTTGTTATTTATTGACCAAATTAATTCCAAAACGACATGTGATTTTTTTTTTGGGTGGTGGCGTCTTATGAAATAACACTATTAATATTATTCTCACATTCTGGAGATGAGTAAAATCTCTTTCTTTTTTACGCTCTATAATTTTAATATCATTTGTCAAGTTTGACGTGGATGAATAGATGATAAGGACAAAACTCAATGGTGCCAAAATACCAAATCTTCTTAGAATAACATTCTCAAGAACAATTTTCTTATAACACTCACTCGGACTCACAAGTCGTGACAATAACAAAAATATGAAATTATACATGAAGTAACGCTACAAAAAAATATTTTCTTCAATAAAACAAAAATATGAGAAAAGAACACAGACATTTAGCACAAGTTTTTTTGGGTGAGTAATTTTACCCGTTTATATATTTTTAAACTACTAAATCTAAGCAAAATTACATTTTTCTACGTATAATACAGGGTGATGGATTCTTGTTCCAGCACCTGCGGAGAAATCTTTTTAACAGTTATCTAAAAGCGACTAACACGTGCGAGGAAATTAAATCCCAAGAGAAACACTGATGATTTAATAATAAAGAATCACGTTTCATGTGAAAAGACCTTTTGACCTCAAAAAGTACGAAAGGTTCATAGAACCAACAGTATGTGGAGGTCTCCATCAAATTCATAGTAACCTTCGCATTAACCGCGGAAAACTAAAAGAGTTTCGGTACGTGTTTCATGTTATTAGACCAATTCAATTATAAACCTTTTGCTCTTCCTCTCTCATTATTCGGCTTCCAAGTCTACTTCCTTCTTTTTTCTGTTTTCTTTTTTTAGTCTTTTAATATATAAAATTGTCTTCCTCATGACTTGGTAAGCCCACTAATATCTCTTACCGACCTACACCTCTATAAATAACTTCAGATGCTACGACCTTAAGTCCATCATTAATAATAGGATTTCTTCTTCCATAAAATTTTAAAAGAAAAGGAGAAGTGAGAGAGGAAATTAAGTGAATCATTCATCCGCCAATATTATGGAGATTGGAAAGGCCCTTTTGACCTTAGTATTGCTTGGGGTTTGCTTTTTGTTTGTGCGTTTGTACAATGCCTTGGTTTTGAATCCAAAAAGGCTAAGGGATATTCTGGGGAAGCAAGGGATCAATGGACCATCGTCAACGTTTCTACTCGGAAACATAAGAGAAATCAGGAAGGCGCAATCCTCGACCACCGGCCGCGAACCCGAAGAGACCCACGATCTCGCCGCTTATCTCTTCCCGTTCTTTAATGAGTGGAGAAACAAATTTGGTAACTAGCTATAAAACCAAATTATATTGACAAGTTAGTACTAGTCTAGATCATCAAAAAACTGATCATTTAATTTTGTCTGCTATGTATAGGTCAAGTTTTTATGTTTGCGCTTGGGAACATACAGATATTGTATGTGAATGAGCCCGAGGCTGTGAGGGATATAACCATTTGCACGTCCTTGGACTTGGGAAAGCCTACTTATCAGCATAAGGAACGTGGTCCTTTGCTTGGACACGGGATTCTAACTTCAAATGGCACTGTTTGGGCCCATCAGAGGAAAATCCTTGCTCCGGAGTTGTATATGGAAAAGGTTAAGGTATGATTTTAAAGTTGAGGATTAGATTTGAACTCCGCACCTTGCTGTGCAGTCACATGTAGATCATTAACATTATGCTCCGCCCGTGATAATGATTGTCTTGCGTGTTTTATCCTGACTAACAATAGGGAATGGTGGGTCTTATCACGGAGTCTACTATTACGCTTGTGGACTCATGGAAGAGCAGGATTGCCGAGGAAGGTGGAGTTGCCGAAATAAAGATTGACGAGGACATGAGAAGTTTCTCCGGCGATGTTATTTCACGAGCTTGTTTCGGGAGCAATTTTGCCAAAGGACGAGCCATTTTCTTCAAGTTGAGAGCTCTCCAAGAAGCCATGTCCAAAAAGTGTTTGGCCGCCGGAATTCCTGGCGCAAGGTAGTAACTCTAAAATTTTAGAAATAAACCCGAGTCTTACGTTATATAACAGGTTAATCTTTTAAGACAGATTAAAAGTCCTTAAAAAGTTTAGTTTCTCTTATAACTTGCCTGAAAAGAAAACTCTTGTTTGATTTAGTTTGAAAATTACTTTTGTTGATTTTCTCTCATGTATATGTTTTGTGTCATGAATAGGCATCTTCCCACAAAGAACAATAGAGAAGCATGGGCACTTGAAAAGGAAGTGCGCAATTTGATATTAGAAGTTGTGAGGCAGAGAATGGAATCAGCAGCGTATGAGAGGGACTTGCTTCAAATGGTTCTTGAAGGTGCGAAAAGCGGGGACTTAAGTCAAGAGGCAACTGAACGCTTCATTGTTGATAACTGCAAGAACATCTACTTGGCTGGCTACGAGACAACAGCGGTATCAGCCATTTGGTCTCTCATGTTGTTGGCCATGAATCCCGACTGGCAAGAACGAGTCCGTAAAGAGGTGGTCGAAATCTGCGGTGGCCAGAAACCCGATTCCAATATGCTTTGCAAAATGAAGCAGGTACTTGAAAAAAAAATAAAATAAAATATTTTTCATGGAAACCACCCCAAATTAATTTCTAAGTCATGCCTGCCATTATTGTGCACTAATATTAGCTTTGCTTCCAACCATTGTTATATATCTCTCTAAATGTTAAAATTAAAATAACTCCAAGTGGATCTAATTTTAAATTTGATAAATTACTGAACTTAATTATAATTTTGTTGTATAAGTAATATTAAATTTTCAAGATGACGAAGACAATAGTGACGTTTGGTTTGACTTGCATCAAAATTTCATAAATCTAAAGTCTAAAAGCTTGTTTGTCTTTTTTTTTTTTTTATGCAGCTAAATATGGTGATTCATGAATCGTTGAGGCTGTATCCCCCGGTGACAATAGTGTCAAGAGAGGCATTCAAGGACATGAGATTTGGTAACATTTTTGTACCCAAGGGTGTGAACATTTGGACCATGGTTTTGACCAACCATACTGACCCAAAAATATGGGGACCAGATTCTTACAAGTTCAACCCAGAGAGATTCTCAAAAGGAATCACTGGCGCTTGCAAGCTTCCGCATCTTTACATGCCTTTCGGGGTTGGCCCTAGGATCTGTCTTGGGCAGAACTTGGCTATGGTTGAGCTCAAGATACTTATTGCGCTCATTCTCTCCAAATTCTCCGTCTCTCTCTCTCCAAACTATGTGCACAAACCAGTCTTAAGTTTGGTCATAGAGCCTAAACATGGTATGGATCTCTTGGTCAGAGAGTTGTAGATAGAGAGAGCGAGAGAGTAATATTTGGCATCATATTGCGTGATCTTTCTAGAAGTTTCATGTGAAATTGTCTTGGTTCCTTGTTTTCCTTGTTGCCATTTATACTACCATTTTGTGTTTGGACCCCCAAGAGTCCATAATTATAGTTGTATGTGTACAAAGCTTGAATATACGATTAGAAATTGGAATATTACATATCTCTTGCTAAATAATTCTTTACACACTCTGCGATTTACTCTGCATCAAATTTAAGAGAGAAACTGAGAGATTATTTAGAATATAATATAGCTCCCTTAACCTGTAAACTTTCATAAATTTAGAAGTTGACTTCAATTTTTTGGAAGTTACATGTTTGTTCTTGGTCTATTGCATTTTTCTTTTAAAAATAAATGTATGATCACATAAGGAACTTTGTTTCTTTTTTCTTTTTTTGAATAAAAACTCAATTATTAAAAGAGAAACAAAAAACTTTTTTTTTTTTGCTTTTTTTTTTTTACTTTTGTTTGTGTAATGCAAAAATAAGACCGAAAAGGATTGAATACCAGCCAAAAATTTAATTCAATTCAAAAATTTAATCTTCTTTCAAATTAAAATTCAATTTTTAAAGTTCGTTTGGTATCATTTTTGTTTGTTGTCTCTGTTTTTTATATAGAAAAATGAAAAAAAAATTCTTTTTTTTATTTTTCATTTTTTTTTAAACAGAAAACCTATTTGTTAGCTCCTATTGTTTTATATTAAAAAAATAAAAAACAAAAAACATATTTGATAGCGAATTTTGTTACATATTTTTTGAAATAATAATAATAATAATAAAGTTGATTTCAATTCGACTTGTCAAAACGATGGGACGTGATAGCACCGATTGTACAAGTTGAGGCTAGTGAGCTGGATGCACCGTTGGAGTAGGAGTCAGGACAAACTTGCCGTTGTGGTTGTGTTTACGGGGGAGACTTGCTATCGGGGTCAAAATAGCCTTGTTGTCGGGGACGGGTTGGCTAAGATTATCTAAAAAAGCCTGGTGTTTTCTTTAATGCCAAAAAGAATCAAAGAAAAAACACATTTTTTAATAATTATAAGTCTTGATCACATCACAACGAACCTCGTGAAAAAATTTAAGAATAATGTTTAAAAAAAAACCAAAAATACAAAAAGTTAGCGAGCCTAAAATCCACTTATTACTTTGTAGTCCAACACATTCTGCCATCAATCCTTCCCCCCACATATATAATTTGCCTTATTTTCCTTTAATTTCCACACAGTATGTAAACGATGCCTTTTATTGTTTAATCCTTTAGGTTTAGCAACATGTTCTTGTATCACTCTAAGCTTGTCTTCTTCCTAACCACCACTCCACCTCTCTTTCTCCCCCGCCAGCCTCTACAACTCCGAAGACTCCTTTGAAAAACTCTCTCATTTCTCTTCCTCTCTCTCCAACATTTCTACTCCTTCATGACCTATTCCTTTGTGACGACCCGCCTACATGGTCGTTACTTAATTTGAACATAAGCATAGCTTCAACATACTTTAAGATAAAGTACTAAAATTACGGAAATAAAATTTTTTCCTCAAATAGATTCTTAATATATAACATTTAAAGGAATAAAAATCCTTTATCAAAACTTAATTCCATAAAGGAAATAATGATTATTTTCCCAAACTTACTTTCAAAAACCTGACATAATAACATTAATTTTGTAAAAGTGGTAACAACATAATTATAATCATTATGTTTAAACATAATCATAATTTCCAAAACTTAATGCTTTGCATGCTTCAAAACATCAATTTTCTCAAAACATAATCATAATAATTTTCTTAAAATATTTCCTTTGAACATAAGAATAATTATTTTAGAAACCTCTTTCTTTAAAATATTTCTTTATGTGAATAAAACTATTTTAAAATAATTTTAAATCAAATGATGGAATAAAATCATACTAAATGCTTTTTAAAACTTCCTTAAATCCATCATAATAATTTCTTAAAGAATAACTGTCTAAACTTTCATATTAATAAATTCATAAAATATACTCATAAAGTTCTTTCTTTTAAAACATTTTTTTGTAAACGTTTTTCATTAAGCATTTATAATACGTTTTTCATAAAACATCCTTCATAAACCTTTCCTTGAAAACATAAAAATGTTTTTTATAAACATTTAATGTAAAACAAAAACATACATAAATTCGTAAACTCATAATGCGAAAATATTATAAACTGCGTGATGGTATCCATACCCATCTCTACCATTCGACACCATTCACCATTGTCCATCAATGTCACTAACAGGTTTTCTTACATACAGTATGAACATACTTAAATAAGCGTTCACTCAACAAGTAGGAAATCAGTCTCGTAAAACATAATTTAAAAAAAACATTTTAATAAAAATAATATGCATGAACGTTTTATGATGTCTTATCAACTTGTTTTATGCTTCATTATGAACATCCTATAATAATTCATTCCTTACTTTAACTCTTATCCTTGTTCCATAACTTTTCTTATCTTATAAACTTTTGTGTTCTTACCAACATCATTGATCATGAAATCATAAACATGATACTTCCCTTGTGGAATACTTGAGATGCTTCTCTTATAAAAGACTTGAAACCATCGAACACCGAGATCATAACTTTATTTTTAGTTTGAGTACCTCACAACAAGGAGGCTAGTATGAACGTTTCTTACCACTTTCACTTGCCTTATTGTGTGCATATAGTATGACTTATCACTATATAACATCACAATTACATAAATCGTAAATCGTAAATTGTAAACATACTTAACTTGAGAGTGACTAAACAATACGATTCAAATATTGCATTTATCACACATTGATCATAACATCCTCACATAGCATGTCATGGCATAACAAAACGTAATATATCATAACATAATACATCATAACATAAAACAGTGTAACAAATCACTGATTATGCATTTTCATAAATCTTTATGAAAATATTTAAAACATTTTATTCTAAAATGGTTCATACTGTAGGCGAGATTCCTACTTACTTGGACTCTGAGCTAAGTGGGTCCAGTTATATCTCACTGTATCTATAATCTGCAAAGCATCCACTACAGTGCTCATCAAACAACCACGCATGGCTAGGGATGCTTTTTGGAGATTATACACTGTTGAAAACATCATTCTAGACTTCGTTACTATAGTTTGAATCGCCTCGATTCGTGCGTAGTTGATACCAGATGATTTTTATCGGAGTAGAATTAGCTCGAACAGAGGTCACCATCGCATTCAGAGCATCGAAACAAGTCAAGAGGAGGTCTTGGATCATCGATTAGAGGTCCAGATTATAAAATCCCAAAGTCAATGTTGACCAGCATTGACCGACCATTGACCAACTTTGACGGGTGTTGACGGCCGTCAATCATGCTCCATTGGCGGTTGGGCTCGGGTCTACCCCTTTAATTCGTTTAAGTCCAATGGCTGTGTCAATTTCACCTAATTCTGCCTCTCACATAGCAGGTCAGGCTCCATAATCTTGGCCAAAAATTGTGGCTTGGGCGGCGGTGCTCCAGCTATTTTGGCTTGAAATTGGCTGAGCACTTTTGCTACCCATCCTCCTATGAGTGTTTCCCCCTCATCAATTTGAGCTAAAGCTATCAAATTTGAAGAAAGCACAACCATCCACGGTGGTGGTCGGCGACGTTCATGGAAGTCCGATTAAACGGCCTTCTTCGATGAAATTGATTGAGGGAACTCACTCCCCTTGATCCTCTGAGCATTATGGTAAGGTCAATTGACCTCAATGGTGGTCAGAATTGCAAAGTTGATGGGCTCTATGGTGGTGCATGATGGTGGTAGACGGGCGGAGCTCTCCGGCGATGGTTGAGGTGCAACCATGGGTGGGTTTTGTTTCTTTTGTCATGGTGGTCATGTGGGAATAAGAATCACATCAATCGGATGTCAGACAACAAAGATATCTCGTCGAAAAGTTTAAGTTTCTCAGCCATTTTGAGCGGCCCATGCGGCTTCCTCCGGCGGTGTTGCGAGCAGCACGGCACACTATTGAACTCAGCTCGTCGAAAGCTTTCCGTTAGTGCAGGATGTGTCAAAAACAGACACCGAAATCTTGACCAGAGTTAGAGGAGAGAGAAATTTTTGATTTTTTTGGGATTTCCTTTTTTCCTTTTTTTTCTGCATTTTGAAGTATATATAGGCATCAATATTGGTCTTTGATGTCTATACTGTGTCGTTGTTGGTTTGATCAAATTTTGATCCGTAAACTTAAAATTCATGTATACATAACTGTCCTATTACTGTATCATTGCTTTATTAGGATTTTTATACTATCATGAAATCATTTCCATAACTTTATCCATACTGCATGGATTATCCATAACATCATAAGCTTTAAGTTTAGCACATTAAATAATTATTTTAATGTATTACCATGACATGATATTGTGGCATATCTCATACATAAAGCACAGAAATTTGTGCATTCATAACATTATTTATTTCTAAGGTCTTGTAACTATTAAGACTTTTAAATTTGCCTGTTAACAAATTCTAAACTTGTACTTTCTCAGACACTTAGCTAAGTAATTATAGAAAAATCCTTAATTAATCATATTTATTAATTTTTAGATTTTTTCCAGTCATTACATCCTCTCTCTTCTCATTTCCGTCATTACCACCACCGCAACCTCAACCTCAATGTCAACCTCTCGCTTTCTCTCTCTACCCTAAACTTCTCTCTCTAGAAACGTATTCTCTTCCTCGAAGACACCAAGCCAACCAGAACCCAATGACTAGATCACTTTCTCTCATCCAAGCTCCTCAAAGACCCCGACTTCGAGCCCCTCCAGATTGCCTTGCGCCTCTACCTCAAGTTCTCACTCATCTCTCCCACCCCATTGCTAGTCCCCGTTGAGCTCAATCTCCTACCAGACATTGGTCGTATGGTCCTAGGGTTCAACGATTGGCTCTTCTGCAACTCTGATGGTACAATCTCCTTGTTCAAAAAACCTTTTCGTTATAAAGCATGTTCAAAAAAAAAAAATTGAAAACATTATTCTATTTTCATAATTTAAAGAAAAAAGATAACAAATTAAAAAAACACAAAACAAAAAAGAGAATTACCGAACATGTTTTCTTATCTTGTTTTCTTTTTCTTGTTTTAAAAAAACAAAAAATTGTTTCAAAAATCTTACCTAACAAGATCATTTGGGACACAAAAAACTATAATTTTTTGCTATTTGTTTTTTTTCTTATGTTTGTGTAGTGCAAAAATAAGACTGAAAATGATTGAATACCAACCAAAAATTTAATTAACATTTTTTAAGCAACAAAGAGAGAGAGACTTGTTGATTCCTAATTACATTTTCCAGCACTTTAATAGACATGTAGCTTGCTATTAGGCGAACGACCGTTCGTTTCTGGTTAAAAAAATGGATTCTCAATATAACTTGAAACGACATATAGTTTTTTACTTTATGTCGTTCCACTTGAATATAGCGACCCGACGTTTTCTGAATGAGCAAACTGACGGCATGTTGTCTTCATTTTGGTTTGCTCTAGATGATAAGCTACATGTCGTTTCACCTGCAAATATAAACGACATGTCGTTCCCTAGAATACAGATGGCAGTCCATTTCTCCTTCAAGTCACTGACCTGGAGAGATAAAACGACAACAGAAACGATATTTTTTGTGTCGCTTTTGCCATGACCAGAAAATCATACTTGTCATTTGCAGTGGCACCTAAACGACTTCTCGTAGGTTTTCTTTTTCCTAGTATCCAACACAAAAATAATTTAAAAAATAAATAACAGATTAAGACAAAATTATCAAGCAACAAAAAGAGTTGAAGCGGGGCCAATGGGACCATTTACATTCCTTAATCAGTCATTTTCAAATCTAAATAACGTCGTAACGCAAAGAAAGGACTCGTTTTTCAAAGCCCCATTAAAGCACGAAAACTCTAGCATAGAAACGGATTTTCAATCGCTCTCACAGTTTGATTGGGTCCAAAAGAGAAAATAACCAAAGCCCAAAATAATAGGAGAAGTCATCTCTCGTAGCCCGTTACCAGAGAAGTCTAAGGTCAGATCCAAAAACGCATGAACCAAAAAATAAAAAATAATTAGCTGTGCATGTTGTTGTTTTACATCTCAGCTTTTATCGTCGAAGGGTATCTTAACTGATAACTAGTTAGAGCGCAAGATAACAAAAACTGCCAGGGAAAAAAGATTCCAATCTCTGTCTCTTGTTTGGCGTAACAAAAGAAGGAAAAGAAAGTCAATTTTTTGATAAGTAAGTTTTGTTTAGAGGGTTGATTTGCTGAGCTCAGAAAGCTTCCACATCTCTATTTCTTTTTTTTTTTTTTTTTTAGGTGTTATTATCAGCAACATCAGAGGCAGAGGTGGTGCTTGCACGTCTCCCATGGCGGCGGCGGCGGCGAATATTCCTCTGCTTCAAGCCAACAGGCTCAGACCCACTATCTCCTTTTCTTCTTCGTACCCGATTAGACAAAAAGGTAATAATCACTTTAATTTTCATCTTGTTCTTTTTTTTTTTTTTTGCATTTTCTTTTATATATATATATATTTTGGTGGGTGTTGAAGGGATAATTTCGTGTGGGTCCTCCAATGGGAGAGAGCCTTACTCAGTGGATAGTGAAGTGAAGAAGGTTGAGCGGATTCTTGAAGAGAAAAGGCGAGCTCAGCTCTCTGCTCGAATTGCCTCCGGAGAATTCACTGTTAAGCAATCTGGGTATGCTCAATTTTTTATTTTTATTTTTTTTTCTTTTTTCCTTCTTTGTTTTTCTTCTTCGTTTTTTTAAATCTTTTTCATATCGGTTTGCTTTAATTTTTGAAAGTTTGACTTAATGTATAATTGGTAGCAAAAGGAGAAGGAGAATTCCTCTTTGAGTTACTAAATTTACTTATCTTTTGGTTTGTTTATAACAAGATTTCCATCTCAACTGAGGAATGGTTTGTCAAAGTTGGGAGTTCCAAGAGAGATTCTGGACCTGTTATATAGTTGGGCTAATGGCAGTGGAGACTATCCGAAGATTCCAGAGGCTAGAGGGTCTATTAAAGCTGTCCAAAGCGAGGCGTTCTTTATCCCCTTGTATGAGCTTTATCTCACTTATGGTGGAATTTTCAGGTTGAACTTTGGACCCAAGGTTAGTCTTTCCTCATTTTGTATCTTCACATGCGCACAGACAGAGGAGCGAAGCCTGAAGAAATAAGTGAGGGCAGGAAATATATAATTTGGGATGTTGAGAGGGAGTGAACTACAAATTCTAACAAAATATATGTGAAAAATTAAAAGGAAAAAAAATTAGGTGGGGCGTCTACTTATCCTCGGCTATTTGGCTCCGCCTCTGCACGCACACACAATGCACATAGATGGGTCACCTTGTGCCTTTGGTTAATAACTTGCTATGTCTGTTGCAGTCTTTTTTGATAGTGTCCGATCCTTCCATTGCCAAACGTATACTAAAGGATAATTCAAAGGCATATTCAAAAGTAAGTCAAGGCATTTTTTTTTAACCTTTTTCTCTCTAGTTCAACTCTTTTGCATATGATATTTGAATTATTTGCAGGGTATATTGGCTGAAATCCTAGAATTTGTCATGGGGAAGGGACTAATCCCCGCCGATGGGGAAATATGGCGTGTTCGACGGCGTGCTATAGTTCCAGCATTGCATATGAAGGTATTTAATTGTTTAAGTGTTTGGTTCTCATCTAGCACTACACTTGTGAGTCTTTTCATTTCAGTTGATTTACTTGAAACTGATGTTTCTAGAGGAAAAATTTTGCATTCCACTGCACAGTTCAAGCAGTGACATCAACATAGTGGAAAAAAATGCTCGAAGGGAGAAAAGGGAAAACTGATATTGAATGTTAACATAAAAGTTGGGGAATGTAACAACACCCAATAATGGATAGGAAAATGTTAAATATACTGAACAAAAATTGGTTAGATAAAAAGAAGCAAAAGAAAGCAGTTGAGACAAAATGCATTTGCTTGTGAGACTTAACAAGAAAGTTCTACAAGATTGTGAAGAAAACTTTAGCTCAAGAAAAGTTGTATGGAGAGGCTACAGTAGGTGTAAATTGAAGCTGGTTATAAAACATAATGTTTACAAACTTTTTTAAATTGACCGCGTTTTTCTCTTAATTTGTTGCGTGTAGTACGTAGCAGCAATGATCAATCTCTTCGGACAAGCTTCGGATAGGCTTTGTCAGAAGCTAGATGCTGCTGCAAGTGATGGGGAAGATATTGAGATGGAATCACTTTTTTCCCGTCTGACATTGGATATTATTGGCAAGGCCGTTTTCAACTATAATTTTGATTCATTGACAAATGATGCTGGTATAGTTGAGGTATTTATTTTTCCCTCCATTGGTTTTAATTTCGGATTTTTTTTTTCAAGTTTGTTACAGTTTCAGTATTATTATCATCTTTGATGATTTCTTTAAGTTGTTTAACACATTTCTATGTTTATATGTTGGCTAGAGCAGGCAGTTTATACGGTTCTGAGAGAAGCAGAAGAGCGCAGTACCGCACCCATTCCCTTCTGGGAGATCCCAATATGGAAAGATATATCACCAAAACAAAAGAAAGTTACTGCAGCCCTCAAATTAATCAATGACACGCTTGATAATCTGATTGAAATATGCAAGGTAAAATGCCTAGTTGCTCATCTGTCAAAGCAATATTAGATTGTATTCTTTCAATTTCGAGTGCATACATATGCCAAAATATTTCTGTACATATGAATTTTGGTCACTTTGCTTGACATAATCGAGATGGAAAGCTGACAAAATCCTAGGCTCAATTGCGATTATGTTTTTTTTTTTGGCTGAACTGGAACATGCATTGGACAATAAACTTTATTCTCTACATGCCCACTAACAGAGGCAAGCATATCTTTATTTTTTGCATCTGCAGAGGATGGTTGATGAAGAAGAGCTGCTATTTGAGGAGGAATACATGAATGAACAAGATCCTAGTATTCTTCACTTCCTTCTGGCCTCAGGAGATGATGTGCGTTCTTTTTTCCTTTGTTTTGGTTTTTATGATGATTTATGTTTTCTAGTGACTGTAACTTGCTCATATTAAGATCACACATTTCAAAGCTTTTCTCTCATTTGTTTGTAGGTTTCGAGCAAGCAGCTCCGTGATGACTTGATGACTATGCTTATAGCTGGGCATGAAACGTCAGCTGCAGTTTTAACATGGACCTTTTATCTTCTCTCGAAGGTGATCGAGAACTGAAGCTATTAATATGCTCATTATTTTTCCTCTTCACCTGCTCCTTTCTTCTGTAGTGTGCACCTGACTTTTGTACTGAGCATGCCTCCTCAAAAGTGTTCTTCTCACTATGAAATTGAAAAATGCATCGTCTTTTATTGTTGTAGTTTTCTAGCGAATATATATTCTCATGCATTACAAGAGAATGGATCAATATAATAATTTGCATTAGGATGATCATATTAATTTGCAGATTTAGTTTAAAAATGTACAGTCTGCAATTTCCCCTTATGTTTTCTTTTTGATTGGCGGCAGGAGCCTCGGGTCGTGTCAAAGCTCCAAGAAGAGGTAGTTTCAAAGTTTTCAGGAATCCAGATCTGTATCAAAGAATTAATTCAGTACACATTATTGTATCTCGAGATCTAATTTTTTCCCTTATTTGGTTTTTTTCTTTTGCATCCCATCTTAGGTTGATTTGGTCCTAGGAGATCGATTTCCAACCATTGAGGACATGAAGAAACTCAAGTATACAACCCGGGTGATCAATGAGGTTAATTGACAATTTTTTGATCTTACTGATTTCTGAGACGGTCATCCTTATAATCATACACTCGATTTTGACATAGTTTTCCCTTCGTTTCCTCCCAATAATTACAGTCCCTAAGGCTTTACCCACAACCACCCGTATTAATCCGCCGCTCTCTTGAGGATGACACGCTTGGTCCATACCCGATAAAAAGGTTATGTTCCATTCCAATGCTATTTAGTCATCTTGTTGTTTTTCTTTTATACTGATTTCCCTGAAGTGGTCTCATAACCCCTCACCGCATAGGGAAAGTTATACACAAAACACACTAACTGATGGATCCGTATCAATTTTGATTCCTTTTCATTTAAAGGGGAGAGGACGTATTTATATCAGTTTGGAATCTGCATCGTAGTCCAAGTCTTTGGGAAAATGCAGATAAGTTTATACCAGAAAGGTGGCCCTTAGATGGACCGAATCCAAATGAGACGAATCAAAACTTCAGGTACATCTTTTTATTTCTTTTTCTGCTTGCTTGGTGAATTAGAATAATGTTGTTATGAGACTCATCTTTGTCTACTTCTCTTGCAGCTTTTTGCCTTTTGGGGGCGGACCACGGAAGTGCGTTGGAGACATGTTTGCTTCCTATGAGGTCCCTATTTTATGCACAATTTTCACATCTTGACCGCTTTAACTTGCTGTGTGTAAGAGTACAGTAATGTTTTTAACTTTTCTGTTTTGCACAGACTGTAGTGGCACTTGCAATGCTTGTCAGGAGATTTAACTTCCAAATGGCGGTCGGAGCTCCTGAAGTGAGTCGTCTACTTCTGGTCGAACCTGTTGGTAAACTGGTGAACTTTGGAATTTGTTATTCAATATCAAGAATGATTCTGTATGCAGGTAAACATGACTACTGGAGCAACAATACACACGACGGAAGGGCTGAAGATGACGGTCTCTAGAAGAGCAAAACCTCCGATAGTACCGACATTGGAGACACCAAGTTTGAAGTTAGATTCATCACCTGGTGTTGTTTCTGAGAATGATCCTCTAGTTAGCCTGACGGGCGAAGTTTCTTCTGCACATGCCTGATGCAACACTCCAGCTACATTCTACTTCTAGTATAGCCTATATAATGCTAAAATGTGACATTCTTTAACAGGAAATGTCATTTTCCAGGGAAAAAAAAGTAATTGATAAAAAATTCGCTGCTAAATTCTTCTCTCTGGTCTTTTAAACAGTAACTGATGGAACTTTGCATATAAAGAGTGCTGTCGGTTCGTGTATATTTCAGCATTAAAAAAAAAAAAGAAAAAGAAAAAGGAAAGGAACACGCCAAACTTGAGGGAAAAAGGGCAACGCAGGATGGAAACATAAGAACAAGTTATTTTTGTTGTTTAGTAAGTGTTGTCATTTTTGGGTGCCTTCTTCATTTGGCGTCGTTTTAAAATTTTATGTCATTCAATATTTATCGTTTGTTGTCGTTCTCACTTAATGTCGTTTTAAATTTTTATGTCATTCAATATTTATCGCGTTTTCTCTTTTGTTGTCGTTTCCATTTACTTAAATTTGATATATGAAGTCGTTTTCTCATTGCACGTCATTTTTTGTTTTTTGATTTTTTTTTTTTTTTCGTTCGATATGATTTGTTGTTTTCACATTCTTTCTTTATGTTTATTTGATGCCATTTTGATATCTCTATCTTGTTTGTCATTTACTGTTGTTTTCATTTTGATATATCAATCTTGTTTATACTTAACTTGGTGTTTAATTTTTGTGGTTTATTGTTCGTTATTGTTTGTCATTTAAAATGTATTGTCGTTTTCACAATATACATCATTTAACGTCGATTTTATTTCTCGTACTTAACGTGTTTACTTCTGCTATCGTTCGTATTTATTATTGTTTTCTCATTCGTTGTCGTCTGCATGTGTTGTCGATATTAAGTCATTTAATGGATATTGTCGTCTCCGCAATCATTGTCGTTTTACAGTGGTGTTATTTTTTAACGAACGCGTCTACATTATTGGCGGTTGTGATTCGTTATCAATTCCGCTTGATGTCGTTGTTTTAATGTGATCATGGTGTCGCCTTGATCTTGATTTATTTTTATTTTTATTTTTTTAAGAGGGAAGGTGTCGTCTCGGATTGATTTCGATTGTCTCTCTATTATATATTATGCTTAAAAAAGGGAGCTTTTTTCACATTGCCCCTGAAATTTTTCACGCCTTTACAAGTGAAATTTTCACATATTTATAAGTTGTAAACTTTAATTTTGACAATATTATACCTTAAATTCACAAATACGTAGAAAGCCATCCTTACTGTTGAGTGGTAACAATGTTATTTAGAAAAAAAATGGACACATTTTTCAAAAAGATCATTAATTATAACGTGATTGGTCATTTTTTTATATATATTTTAATCTAAATTTATTATATTTAAAGCTTAATTAAATTTTATTGACATAAAAAGTTTGGAATTTACTTTGTTTTAAATGTAAATTCTGGTTAACATTTATAGATTTTAAAATTTTGGTTAACATTTATAGATTTTTCGTACTCTTAATTAACAACCATTTTGAAAATTACATGTTAATTGATATTGCAAAAAAAAAAAAACGTTATCAATAAATACTATTTACTAAATTATCAAATCAAATTTTTTGGGAGCAAAAATGTACAATAAGTTTAGCAGGGCAATTATTTTATCGGCTTTTGAATGAGCTTATAGGGTATTTAAGAAGGTGGTTGAACTGTTAGTTAAAACTGTTTTTATTATAGCATGTGAGAGTTTTATACTGTAATAAATTTTTTATTGTTATTATAACATGTAAAAAATTTATACTATTTATAACTGAAAAAGTAGTTCAAACTATTAATATCAAACACTACGTATTTACCTCTAAATTAATTATTTTTTTACCGTCGTTACAGCAATAAATCCACATCATTAATACGAATTTCCAAATATATCCTACTTCCACTTAGAGCTCTTATATTTTTCCTCAACGCGTCGTTGAGAGATGCGAATCGCAGCGAAGGCCCTTGTTCATCTCTTTCCCTCCCTTTACCGAACCAAAAACGCCAACTTTCTCACTCCTCCAATAATCTGCTCTTCCTTTCCCTCCAAAACCTTTCTTCTTACCAAACTTGGAACCGAAACCCTAGCTTCTCTCTCTCTCCTTGCCGAGCAATGGCCGCCGTTGCGGCGTCTTCACCGCCGTCCGTACAAGTCAGGGAGAGCATCGAGCTCACAGACACCGAGAAGAAGATCTTCGATAGGCTTCTCGGAACTCTCCGCCACTTCGGCCTCCCAAACCAGCTCCGCGTCGCCGGCGGCTTTCTCCGAGACGAAGTCAATCTCTCTCTCCTTTGTTATTTGTTGTCGAATTGCTTTCCGGTGGCTCTGTTTGGTTGGAAGAAAATTTATTTTTCTTGTTTGGTTGTATTGTACTTGGTTTTGATGGTTGGACTGTTGTGCTTTGTCAGCTTCTAGGCAAAGAGTGTTGCGATATTGATATTGCGCTGGACAATATGTTGGGCAGTGAATTTGTTGAGAAGGTCAGAGAGTACTTGTTATCTGTTGGAGAAGAGGCGCAAGGAATTGCCGTTATTCCAAGGTATAATGTGCTTATTTCTCTTCTACCTCCATAAATTACTGATATTTTATTGCAGATTGATTCAATTGACTAAAATAAAAGAATTGCTGATTTGCTATATAAACATATTTTATATTATATTCCTGTTTTACATAACTCGAAAAAAGTTATGTTCTTCCTTTGAATTGATTCCTTTGTAAATGATTTGGTTTGCTGACATACGAAATCAGTTTCTTGAATTTTTTTTTTTTTTTTTTCAAATAATCATGGATTCGTACTATTTGATACTAATTTTGCAGCAATCCTGAACAATCAAAACATCTGGAAACAGCGAGAATGCGCATATGTGATGTATGGATTGATTTTGTGAACTTAAGGTGTGAAGAGTATAGTGAGAACAGCCGTTTTCCTACAAAGGGATATTTTTTTTGGAGTTATTAATCTTCTCTAGTGCCGGTATTGTCATTTGCATTTGGAAGGACATTTTCTCTTTTCTTGATATAGGAATGTCAATATTTTAAATTTCTGACTATCTCAAGGTGTATGCCACTTTCCCACTTTTTGAGTTGTTGTGGACTTACTAAGCCTGATTAGTAAAGAGTACACGGTCATTTGAGTTTAGTTTGTGTTTCAGCAAACATATTACACAGCAGAAGAGGATGCGTACCGAAGGGATTTAACTATTAACAGGTATCATTTTTTTAATGGTGTCAATTTGTGTGAATGAAGATGATGGCCCATTCGTATCTGTTCTCAAATTGAACATATTGCTCTTTCTTGCCTGATTTTATGTTATTCCAGCTTGTTCTACAACATCAACACAAACTCAGTTGAAGATTACACTAAAAGGGTTTGGTATTTTGTTGTCTTGAGTTTCTGTGAGAGCATTTCAATAGTTTTGCCTTTTCTTTTCTTCTTTGAAACAGCTTATTTTATAGTGGTATTCATCACATATGTTTCATTTCTTTTTTCCTTCTTTGCTTTCATATGCAGGCATCGCAGATCTCAAATCTGGAAAAATTGTGACTCCTTTACCTCCAAAGGTTACTTTTATGGATGATCCTCTAAGAGTTCTTTGAGCTATCCGTTTTGGTATTTTTCTTTTATATGTTTTTATTATCACCATAGATAGATCGTGTATTTCATATTCATCTGCTTCAAGTTCTTTGAGGCTATCCACTTGGTACTTTTTTGGCTGATTTTTTCTTTAAACAACAAGTATCATTGCTTCTTTACCTGAATTCAATATACATAGTATTGTATCATATGTAACATTCCACTTCTTTTTTTTTTATTCACTTTTTCAATGCCATTCAGTCACTCTATAGGAGTAGTGTTCTTTTAGTTATATATTATTTTCTAAAGCCTAAAGGCAATGACAAATTTCCTCATTTACAAATAATCTAGGCCGATCATGTCTTGTACTATTGTTTTCCAATTTCAAAATTTCAGAATATAGAACTGAATAACGAAAGCTTCTTAGTGAGAGGAAAGAAGACAGCCTAAGATTCTAGCTTCTGATGGCTCTGTCACTTTTAATTGCTTGCGGTTATTTAGGTGCACCATTTGGATTCGTATTAGATGAAGAACTAAAAGAAGCTGCAGCCAGTGTTGATGTAAAAGCTGCTCTTGGTGGTAAAATTAGCAGAGAGCGGATTGGTACCGACGTATGTTGGTATCTATTATGTCTCAAGTAGTCGTCTGATTGTTCATATTTGCAATGCAACTTATAGAGTGCAATTTCTAGTTTACTATGATGGGGAATTGGAAATTCTGTTTTGGTCATCTGACAATTTATTTTCTTATTCAATATTCTAACTGAAGATTGATCTCATGGTTTCTGGCAACCAACCTGTTCAAGCAATGACCTACATTTGTGATTTGAAGTTATTCTTTGATGTATTCTTAGGCCCTCCTCCTAAGTTTGATCTTGCTACGTTTGAGCCTGCAATACCAAAAGAATGTGACGTGTAGGTTTAATATTATGATATCATGTATTTGCTCATTTTGCTGGTCACTGATATATAGCATATAGCTAAGTTTTTTTTTCCTTCCATGTTCAAGGTTCTTTATGTTTCTTCTATAGGCTTTCTATTGCTTACTGGGATGCTACGTGGAACCTTATTCAATTAGTTGGATGCTCGTCCTTCAGTGTGAGTGGCAAGTCCATGAAGAATAGGTCTCCTTAAATAGCTTATCAGTTCTAGTTATCTTGTTTTGTTTTTAGTATTTATAATTTTTTATTGAAAAAAAGAAATTACCTTCCTCTTCTTTTCTTACATATTTAGTTATTGCCTCCTATTGCATTTAAACTTCAGGACGAACAGAGGAGGCTCTCTATTTATGGTGCCATGTTCCTCCCACTGAGAAAAACAACATATAAAGATGACAGACAAAAAAAGGTACGACATGGTTCTCACCCCCTGGCTCCTTATGTTTATGTAAACTTTTGCATGCCAAGTTATTGCATCTCTGGTGTCCAGGTGCGAGTTTTTGATGTGTAACACTTTGCATTATTTGTTGTCCTCAACTTGTATTTTTTGTCATTGAATTTCTCTTATCTTCCATTCTGAAGCTAAAGTTTTGCTCGGCAAGCTCCGGGCATTAACTTCATTTTCCATGTGTCGCTTAAGCGAAAAGTCAATGATTCAGAAATGGTATGTTCAACTCTTTTGTCTTTCAGTTTCTAATTCTAGCTTCTTCCTTGGTGTCTAATTTCTACATACACTGAATTGTCTCCAATATTTTTCTACTACAGGTTACACATATATTCAATGCTTCGGAAAAATTCTTGTCTTTGATTCTTTTTTAGCATCAAATGAAGACATCCAACCAACTGAAGTTGAGTGGGCAGGAGATTTTGCTGATATTCCGGTCTCTTCAAAACTGCGGGTATTGTCCGGTATGGAGTTCTTGCTGTTGTATCAAATTAGAGTAGTGCTAAATACAGACCCTTTTACATACTCTTTTACATATGCTAGCCTAATCTTTTGACACCTGGCAACTCAACTTTATTAAACAAGTTCACCTAATATTAAGTCACGTCTTCTAAACTTGTTTATCGGAATGCCACTCCTACATTCTTTCTTTTTTCTGCACACTATCTTTCTTCACTGCACGGAAACTATGTCTTCTTCTTCTTCTTCTTCTTCTTCCTCTTCTTCTTCTTCTAATTGAAGTTAGGTCAGTTTTTCTTTCCTAGAAACAAAGAATTTGCAATAATCCACATACGTGATTGTTTCCTCCTACGCCTTTTCATTTCCTTTTTTTTTCCTTAAAGTATGAGACTTGCAACCTCTCATGTTCTAAATAAATCACCAATTGATGCTCCAAGTGTATAACCGATTGTTGTGTTGGGCACCTTTTTTTTTGTTTTTTTTGTTTTCTTTTTTTGCTGCTTCACGTTGATGTTTGTCGTATGGACTTATTGACCCTTTTTTCTTACGTAGAGAACTTTTTCTTTAGTTGATGTTGGTTTTTGCTATATATATATATATATATATATATATATGCTCTCTGTAATGAAAGTAACAATCAGTCATTATTATAGAACACCATACTTGCAGCAAATCTCATAAATTTTAGGGAAAAAAGAAAAAGAAAAATGGTAGAAGGGGGAAAAAAAAGAAAGAAAGAATTGTAACCGTGTAATGTAGAAAAATAATGGGTAGAAGGAGAGTGAAGGTAGGGGTGGCATTCCCGTAAAAGAAGTGACTTATTATTAAATGAGTTTGTTTTAAGAAAGTTGTGATGCCATGTGTCAAAAGATTAGGCTACCATCTGTAAAAGAGTCTTAGATGGGGGTCAATTTTTTTTCTTGGCTAATATTAGTAACAGCAATGGAGTGTCTTCAAAATTCAAATCCGGCTTGTTTGTGACAGAATCACTGGTATTTTGGGTTGATGTGTTCAGTTATGGAATCAAGCCTGTGATATGTATGTTTTTCAGGCTTTCTGCTACGAGAAATCAAAGGTTTTTGGCGAGATGCACTGCTGATATCTACAGTGTTGTATGAAGTTGATTCTACTGAGAATCTTTTAAACAAGAATTTTCAACTAGACAGGATGAAAGACATGTTTAAAGCAGCTGAGAATAGCATTATTGAACTAGATGAGCGTTATTTAAAGCACCTGAAAGTAGCATTTTCATTTATTTCCAAGTACTCCATTTCTCTTTAGGTAGTTTCAATACGATAGGAATCTCATTATTCTATTCTATTTTTTTTCTTCATCGGAAAGTGACATAGTTTACTTGATACTTGTCTGAAGTCTCGTGGCGTTGATTCTCTGCAACCTCACGGCACATCTTCCGTGGCTGGCAGGCTTTAGGATATTTTAATGAAGCTTCGGTTTTTTAACGGCCTCCTTTTTACTGCCCGTTTGGGGTTTTTGGGTTGTATTTCCGAACTTTTGATTTGCCAACTCTCTTTTTATTGCAAAAGAACCTTCCTACCCCTGCTGCCTTTAGATGTCAAGTATTGTATTAAAGCTTCGATGTGGCTGATTGGATAACATTTCGGATATCTCGTTACTAATTCATTCTGGTGTATGCACCATGCAGGCCTTGACAAAGTATGGGACGTCAAACCACTAGTCAATGGAAAAGACGTAATGAACGTTTTGCAGCTAAAGTCTGGAGGACCACTTGTTAGGGAATGGGTAAGATGTATTTTCCTTCCACGCCTAAATATATTTTACATATATTCCAAAGCTAATGCGCTTCATTTTGATTTACAGCAACAAAAACTGCTTGCATGGCAACTCGCTCCTCTTTTGGGGACTTCCGAGGAATGTCTTGAATGGATGAGGCAGACGCATTCTAAACGTGTGAAGACACGGTAATTCAGCACAACACAGTGTGAGGGATCATACTTCTACAGAGAACGAATAACCTGAATTTTGCCGCGCATGGTTGATACAATTGCCCGGGACAACTCCGTATGGAGTGACAAATTTTTGACAATTAGATTATATCATTTTGCAAGCTTAGATTTTCTTCTTCTTTTTTCGGTTGAAAATATCATTTTGTATGCTTAGAATTTTAGATGTACGTTCATCACCTTAAACAAGAAACAGAGAAATGTGAAACAATAAAAAGTCCATCCTTCTTCAGATTATAAAAGTGAACTTTGTGAACGACAATTTTGAAGAAACATTTTGTCTGAGATGATTAATCCTTGGTTCACTTTGAACGCAACAATCTCGGGTAAGAGGAGAAATAGAACTCGCAACAGTTGGCTTAATTATAGCTTTTGTGTAAAAGTAAGTAAACAAAATTTAAATTTTTACGATGTTAACGGACAACTAGACAACAACGGAACACCAAATTTACAATTTAAGGCCTAAACATTGCCGAATAGAAAATAGTTTTCGATGCGATGGCTTGGGTTTGCTATCAGATCTTTTGGGAGGAAAATGTTTGTAAAAGGCTCTCACTGATCCTGTCACCCCATCTTCATTTTCTATGGCCTTGGCCAGTTCAATGGCATGATTTTTCACCTGCACGAAGCAAATCGAAACAACAATGATTAAGTTATCCTAAACGCAAATGCTAATAATGAGCCAGAACACATTCATGTACAAATAGTCGTGGAAAAAAATAATACGGCAAGGTTCGTAGTTATTTCAACTCTCACCAGCTAAATAATGAAATGGCAGTTAAAAGTATAGTTTTCTTTTCTGTTCCCCAGCGATGTCACCAAAATTCTTTTATAACGAGAACGCATGAATGATGAATCAGAAATCCAAGAGCCCAAAGAGCCCGAACTTCAATGGAAGGAAACCGGTATAACAGATTCAACAGGGAAAAAAAAAAGGCCTGGTAGAAACGGTTCAGATTTCACAACACACCCATAGGACGAGGGAACTATACGTTTCCACAGAACCTAAAAAGCCTAGTCACCTCTTGTGTAAAACTCCTTGAAAACAAATCAACAAGTTTCGCATGGCTCAGGCACACACCAATATTCAGTTAAAAATTGTGGTCAGAAGACGACAGTGTAGCAAGTACCATGGGGTCTAGCATGAAGCGTATCGCATCAACCAACTTCTCAAGCGAGAATTCATCAACTGGAATAGGTGCAGGACCTACTCCTCTAGCGTGCACTCTGTCTCCCCAGAATGGCTGGTCACCAAAGAATGGTATGATTGTTGTTGGACACTAAATAAGAAGACAGCTAACCAGTTAAGCTGGCAAAACAGCATCAAAGATGATCCCAAGAAAAGAAGAATAAGTTACCGCAGCTTTTAGACCGGCAGCTGTAGTTCCAGCACCGCCATGATGTACCTGAGAAGAATTGTATGATTTATAACGTGAGAGAATGAAACTTGATAAAATGCAGTGTCATCTGAGCTAAATCACAGACACACATTAACATCAAAGGTAACTTTACCACAGAAGAGCAATGCAGGAATAACCAATCATGGGGGCAATTATCCAGTAAGTAGACAAAATCCTTTGGTTCTTCCACTGAGATGAGCATGAGAACACATGCATAAGTGCCTACTGAAGTGTTACACGGAGAAAACAAGAAGAATTGTTTCGTATGAGAAGACAGAAGAACTTACAATTACCAAGGCCACCCCAACCTTTGTTGATGATACCTCTTTGTTCAGTTATTTCCAGCGCTTGGACAATTATCTTGGTTATTTTCTCTGGTTCCTGGACAGGCTGGTCCAGACAGAAGTAAACAAGTTTAACAAGCATCCCATGAGACAAAACTATGTCTGTTCCTGCCCCATCTTTGTTTTTATATTTGCAAAAAAAAAAAAAACACAGGCATATTTATGGTTTACATATGACAATTAAATGCATATGAATGCTCCAAAGTGTCATGATCAAGGAGTAATTTTGCATGTTGTCCGCTGCAATTGCACATCCAAGACATAAATGAAGATAAAACAAAAGCTTACAAGGCTACCAAATCCAATGTATATAGGCTTTTTCCCAGCTTCAAGCCAGGTCACTAGTGAATCAGGGGGCTCATAGTTTGAAGCAAGGTCAAGAAAGCAGAATCCAACTACATCAATTTTAGGGCCCCAATCTGCAGAAGAATGAGAATAAAATTATTAATACAATATCTTTCCAGTAGCAGCAGCTGTAAGATTGCTTATGATACTGAGACAATGGACAATAAAATAAAAGACCAGATATTACAAGAGCATTGTTTCCCCAGCTGTCCACTTGATATTCTTTTCTTTCTTTTTTTCCTTTTACGACATTCAAAGCTAGTCCACTTGATATTCTTTTCTTTACTTTTTTCCTTTTATGGAAATTCAAAGCTATTTCTTAGCTATACTATTTCAAAACTAATAAATAATAATGACAGCATATTATAATAAGAAACAAGGGACTTTGTATTATATTGTCAGTTCAAGCAATGCTTCAAGTGACAGAAACATACAACCTCTTGGTTTGGGAACAAGATGAGGACTCCATATGTATCCATGGGGCACATCATGTGGAGAAAGATAGGATCCACTTAAGTATGTAATAGGTCTCAGCTTCAAATTTTTCTTCCTAAATTGATTTATCATATCTCGTATCCCTAGCCAAATTAATGCATCAACAACTTGATACGATAACTGCAGAAAAGGGAGGGAAAAAAAAGGTGGCGGAATATAAGACTAACAAACATAAAACGATATCAGTGTAAATCAGATTCAAGGAAATTTAGAGGAGAAAAACTGTGAAGACTCACTCTATTTGCAATTGGTTGCTTAACACGGGATAGAGGATGGGGAAATTCACTAGTAGGTCTGGCAAAAGAATGAAGTGTTACTATCAAAATCGTAAAATCCAGAACTAATTTGGCAATATAATGACATAAATTAGGGAAAAACAAAATAGTTCCACCACAAGGGGAAGAATTCCAGGTCCCATCTTATTCATGTAATATATTCCAAAATGAGGGACACACATACTGAATAATCTTTTTAAGCAAAAATATGAAAATTTGATCACCAGTTCATCCCGGCAAACAAACACTTACGTCCATGGCATAGTAAAGAATATATGGAGCGGCACTTTTAAAGCCTCGGCAACATGCGTGTGTCCTGAACAAGTAAGTTCATAAGTTCACAGTCGATTGACTTGTTAAATGACTAACAAGTATGAATAAGCATTGCCGATCCTACTCCTAGGAATCAGGTAGGACAGTTATAAAAATAAATAAATAGATGAAATCTTGCAGTCTAGGATATCAATTAGGCAAAGACCCATCTTTGTCAATAAGATGTCTATAACAACATACCCTCATCTAATAATGCTTACAAGTCAATTAATACGTGGCATGAAAATTTGTATCAAACAAAGCTATGCTATCATCAATTAAAAGTGCAAAAACAGTCATGAAACTAACCATATGCTGGGGGATTAGCAATTATTGCCTCTGCTTGAAAGGGAACCTTAGTGCCAGGATCAGGGTCCTGGCATGCAGGAAGTAAAGAAAGTATAATTTCCTTAATTTGGTGTCGCTGAATAGGTATTTCTGAGGGCCCGGATGGCAAAAACCCTTTGTTCTTGACCATATCTGCAGGAAATGTTCTAATTAATTAATTATAACCTTATACACCTATATATCAAGCACATAGCAACAAAGCTTGACTGTCTCAGAAATCAGAATTCTAAGCTGACTCAATTTACAAGTAAGAGAAGTGCCGAGAGAACACATTGTACAAAAGAAGATGACGTTCCCAACTTCTGACCTGTATATCTCAAGTTAAACAAAGCAAAACTTCCTAAGGATCTGGATTATTACAAGCTGTGTGTCGATTGAAAGTTAAATGTGCAATTCATAACCAGGCTATCAATACACGCGAGACATAACAAGAAAGATTTGAAACAGGAGTTCCATACTTACAACCAGCAAGAACTTTTGGATCTCCACCTAAAGGAAAGAACTCGAGTCCAGCAGTAAGAACAAACTCTTTGAAGTTTGCATGCGTTGCCAACCTTACCCTATGGCCATCTTCCTGCAAGTAAAAGCTTCAAGCTCATCAGCCCACAAACACTAAGGTGCAAGGCTAGCAATCTACAGAACCAAATCTCCACTCCACTAAACCACGTTTCAAGCATCCTATAAAAACAAAGAAAACTAATGTCCAGCTAAAATTTATGCAGAAATTATCCGCTTTTTACAATCACCTTAGCCTATTTTTTTCCTGATACAGACCCACGAAAAATAATATTCAGTTATAAAGCATCCAATTAATAAGCTCACAAGAATTAACTTTTGTGTATGTGTGGCTGTGCCATTTTATGTGTGTGTATATAAACACACACATATATAAGCTGCAAAGAATTAACATTTGTGTATGTGTGTCTGTGCCATTTTATGTATATGTATACATATATAACCTGCAAACGCTTTCCGATAGCAATAAATGGTTGCACATCTCCTCTTGTTCCAACAATAAGCATTACGATTTGTAGAGGAGGTACATGTGTTCCTTCCACTTCTGGCGCGTCATGGCGTTCATCATCAACAGTTCCGTCGTAGACAACTCCAGTCCCAAAATCCAGACTCTGTGGTTTGATATCGCCTGGGACATCGAACTGTACCGTACCATCATCTTTAATCGTAGCAACTCTTTTCAGCCATTTTAGCTGCACAAGTTTTTAACATAATTTGGTGAATTCCATAAACATTTATTTGCAAAATTTCTTCGTATAAATTCCAAATTAGAGACCAAAAAAAATGCAGATAAAGGGATGATCGGAGTTTAAGAATATGTAAATGAATCAAACCTTCTTTTTGAAAGGAATTTTTTCATCAAAGAGCTTGTTTACAAGTACAGACAATGAGTGATTTTGTCTCAATTTCGCTATCGTATTTTGCTGATTAGAATTCGAACTTGAACTCGCATGCGCAGCTGCCTCTCCCGCCGCCAATATTTCCCCAGACGTGCTCTCAACGGATACTTTCCTCTCATAATTCCCTGAGCAAAACACAATTTAATTTCAACAAATAACAGAAAAAGAGAAAGAAAGAAAGAAGCACACTGAATTGAATGACAAGAAAAAACCTGAAGAAAGACTGGCATTTTCAGCGAGGTCTACTTCCAAAGAGACGGAAATGTCGCTGCCGGAATTGTTGGAGCGGCTCCGACGGTGATCCGACATTGGAGACGACGATCGATGCTCAATTTACTCCTCGAACTTTTTCCAGGAAAACGAAAAGCACAAAAAACTGTAAAGCAAAAGAAACGATGAATGCGAATGATATAAAGCGAGATTAGAAACCGAAAGTGACTGAATTAGAAGAAAGCCGGTGAGCTTCGAATATGCTCCTCTCACTTTCTCTCTCTTCTCTTTCGCTCTCAATGCCATTGGCATTGCGTTAGAAGTTGGGAGTGGAAAGGAAAAAAGAGGGAAGAGCGCTTGGACAAATACTCCGCCCAAAATTTTTTTTGGCAAATGGCTCCTTTTTTTTTTTTTTATTTATCAAAAAATTGATTTTTTAGACATCAAAACGGTTTCATTTTTTTATTTTTACTATAGTTAGATTTCTCTTTACGATACAGTCTTTTTTCTCTTTTTTATAAAAAAAATTAAGTCAGTTTCGATGCTCAAAAAAAAAAAAATTTAATAAAAAAAAAAATTCATCCACTTAATTTCAAATTTTCTTTAACTCATTTTTTCAAATTTTCCCAAAAAGAGGAGACGAAACAGAATGGAAAGAGAAAAGGATTCCCAGGAACAGGAACGCCCAAGGGGAAGGTATAATCCAACAAAGCTTAAGCGAGAGAGGGGCAAAATTAAATTAAAGGTTTTAAAAATGGTAATTTAAAAGGAGACTGGCCTTAGAGGACACGTGGTGAGGAGTCGCTTTGGACACGTCGAATTTGGTTTTTTACAAAAATTTGAAAGTGGTCTGTGCTTGTTTGGACCCGTTCTCGAGTAAGCGCCAAAATAAAGGGTTAACGAAAAAATTGACCCAATTATGTTTATTGAATTAAAATATGACTCTAATTTATAAAAAGTTTACAAATATCTCATAATGATATCATTAAAATTATTTATATGTAATTATATAATATAATATGTAATATCTTTAAGATAATTACTATATTATTAAGGACATTTTTAAGATATTTTAAATATTGTGTTAGATTTTAATTTCATAACAATAATTTAGAGACGTATTGTAATTTTTTTTTTTAAAAAAAAAATTACAGTTTGAAGCGTAGTGGGCTTTTGATATGCCATTTAAGACATCGTCGTTTTCTGTGATATTGTCGTTTTTTAAACTTGTCCTTTTTCAGGTCGGATTTTTTTTTGTTTTGGCTCCGGAAGGTTACTTTCGTTTTGGTAGTTGTATCTATGTTATCGTCGCGTGCTAAATCACTA
>CAMOHE010050885.1:0-18191 GCA_946598075.1 Artocarpus hirsutus | reverse complement strand
CTCTTAATCTTGATCCGACGGCTTGCTGAACAGGTACTTGTGTTCGCAGGTGGTGGTGTTCACCGCTTTTTCAATAAAAAATAATATATAAACCTCGTATATATTACAACAATAATAAAAAATTATTAAAATATAAAAATTTTACATGCAACACTAAAAAAAAACTAACTAACAAACTGTTCTTGCCACGTAAGAAACACACTTGTAATTAATTCTCATGTCGCCTTTTTCAGTTCAATCCAAAGTCTCAATCTTTGTTTGCGAATGCTCGTTGACATGGTTATTATTATCCTCCCGAGATAAATAAATAAATAAAAAGAATTTAAAAAAAGACTACAAAACTGTTTTCAACCCAAATTAATATATTTACATATTAATTTAACCGTCAAAACATTTATATTTTACTGATAAATTAAAATTGTTTTCTCAACAAAAAAAATTACCTCCTTAATAAAAAAGAAAGATATAAAAAATAAATATTTGTTTCTTTACTGTCAAATCAGTAAAATAAAATCATCTTGCTCAGAGCTAATAGTTTAAGAGTCCGTTTGGTTTATAAATTTGAATAAAAAACTTAAATAAAAATTTAAATTTTTATAAAAAAAATATTGTTGTAAAATGATTGAATTATGATTCGAACCACAAACCAAATGGACTCTAAAAACGTGACCATGACCAAAAAAAAAAAACAATGAAAACTGCGTAATCCAATGACCAAATTGTAGCTTGCACTTTCAAATCTTCAAAATATCTGGATAAAAGTACAAATAGTGACACAAAGGCAAGCACAAAATTATACAGGAGCCGCCATTTAGATAATTGGTTGAATAGCATTTTTCTTTTCAAATAATTGGTTAATTGGCGAGTAAGAATGAATAGAAGAACCAAACAATTAGAGATGAAACCAATAAGTTTAGCCACCGAAATATCCCCACACATGTACCTTCGATGAACAACTTGCCGCTTTATTAAACTGTAAAAAAATAACGATGTTGTGTGAATAAAACAAGTTTAGTGGCAGGACAGAATGAGGGTTAGATTCCATCCTCTGACGAAAAAGCCCTTGTCATACCATAAACAACTAAGCACAGTCAAATTCATAAATAAGTAGCATTCACAAAAATTTATCCTTAAAAAATGATGAGCTAAACAATTGACTTATGACAACAAAAGAGTTATTAATGGTGCTAATGAGAATTATTATCTGTCTAGTTTGGTGGGTACCCTGTATTTTCAGATAGTTTAGTTGTTACTGGCAATTGCACAGATGGAATAAATACTCTGTGTTTTTGGATTTTATCGTTTAACAGCTCGTGTTAAATTTTTAAATTGATGCTTGAGAATTTCAGCCATTTTCTTATGCAAGGAAGCCGACAGGCGAAGTATGCCGTTTTTGGACGACGCTGTGCGTCACAAAACGAAGCCCTTTTTCTACACCGTAAAGGCCACATAAAGTAACTCGTACGGCATGTCGTTTAAGGAAAGCAATGAACGACTACATCTGACAGAAACGATTCACGTGGCCTGCATATATATACATATATACACACGTATATATACTCACACATACACACAAACGATACATGGTTTCTCTCTCGTCTGTACGATTAAATGAAAGCACAAAGGTGACGACTTAGTCATGTTCGTACTTACTTCGTAAAAACGTTACCATCCTCATATTCCGTCGTTTATGATATATGATAGTGTTTGAAATACAAGTTAAAACTTAAATATTATAATATACAAAAGTTTTATTTTGTAGTAAATTTTTGTCTTGTATTATAGTATGTGAGAGCTATGTTGATTTTTTAAACAAAATCTAATTCGTTGATATGATGTTTTATTCTCATTTTACACTTAATTAATATTTAAACTATATAGATTCAAAAACTACTAGCACAAACCACAAAATTTAAAATTACATTATTCTAAACCTCATGCTAAATAGACCATTAACTTTACAAAAACCTTATGAACTACAAGCTTGACAGTTTTTGATCCCAACTTAAATCCTTAATATGTTTCGTATAAATAGAATTTAAGTCTTTTATAATTTTTGGTATCCTAAATAATATATAACAAATTATTTTATACACGGTCACGAACATTAAAATATGAAAAAGTTAATAAAAATATTGCAAAATTTTAGACGATATAGCATACAAGAAACATAATCTATAATCATTTAGGACATTAAAAATTGAACATACAAACCATTGTACCTCTTTAGCGTTGTGATTAAAAAGGTGTTTGGAATAGTAGTTTCAACCAGTGATTTAAACTTTAAATAATGCAAAGTAATTATATACTACAGTATAAAGCTCTTACATGCTATAATTCTCAAATTCAAACTAATGATTTAAAGTATTCTTTCAAAGACCCAATAATTCAAAATAAATCCAAAAGAAAGTTGATTTCTTAAGGCTTAATCAACAATGTAATTATTAAATCTGGTTATATAAGTTATAATTGAACCATTTATTGCTTTCAAGGACGGTTATTATTTCCTCTACAATGAACCTCTCTTGGAGAGTATTTAACTCTACGTTTGACAAAAGTGGTTTTCACTACTTGTTCAGTTATAAATAGTGTAAAGCTCTTACATGCTACAGTAACAAAAGAACACAACAATGTAAAACTCTCACATGCTACAATAAAAATGGTTATAACTACTGGTTCCCACCACTAATACAAACACCCCATGAACCTTTCTTTTGGAGCTTACCTTACCAACTCAAAGTAATGCATTTTTTAACGTTTTAAATTTAGTTAAAATAGCATCAAAATAAAAAAGATGCATGAAATTCACAAGTTAAATATGAATTCAAATATTCAAAATAGAAATCAGTTAATAAATATTACTTTCCGCAATAATCTTATTTTCATTTTTTCTATTTTTTGTGCTAATGGAAAGAATTCTACTTGAATCCATTGCCAAATTGGTGCGAAACGAAGGACATAGGTCAAAACGCTAGGCCCATATAAGTTGACTTACATAATGTGACTCACCACAAGATTAAGAGAAGTGATCAACCACGACAGAGCGCATGCTGCGGAATCAAGAGTCTTAAATTTCATCTTTGCGCATGCACGCGCGTGGTGCAGAGCCTCGAGAAAGCGGAAAATGAAAATCCGAAAGCCAAAGCTCCCAACTGTTCCCGCTAGAACTCCACAATTACGAACTGAGCATAGATGTGCAAAGCCCACACTAAGGTTGGCAATTCAAGTCTATGGGTCGGGTTCAGGTCTGGTTGAGCCCTTATTTAAATATTCAACACGTCAATCTGAATCCGACAGGTCAAAAAAAGCCCAACCCGGACACACCTGATGTGTAGACGGGTTGACCCGACCCGACCCGTGCAACCCGTCAATATGCTATTTTGTGCATGTTTGTGTTGACACTGCACACTGATCCGCTAAACCCGATGACCCGCAATACGATAGACCCAACAATAAGCTTACAAAATAAACAATAACCCAACAAAACAAAACCATCAAAAAAGTTAACAAAACTTTGTATAAGTTTAATAAAAACAAATATGTTAGAAATTAGAATCATGTCAAGTTTGATATACAACAAATTTTAGACTAATTTGACACATTAAAATTAATTTCAGGTTATATGGGTTGCATTAAGGTTACACGAGTTTAATTTAGATTACATTAGTTGATTAACAACTTTCAGGTCAATTTTTGGGTAAACATGATTTTGACACATTTTTTACTGATTATTTCAGGTTGATTTCGTGTTGATTCGAGTCGACCCGAACCCAACCCGTTTTTTAAACGGGTCAGATGGGCTCGACCTAATTCCAACCCGAAGCCTATTTTTTCAACCCTAACCTGTATTTTTCATGTCAGGTTCGTGTCGTGACCCAAATTATTGGCTCTAGCCCACACCGAGGCACACAGATACGGAAAGCGATAGAACCTAGGGCCCACTAAATAAAAAGGACAACTATTTTAAGCAATTATTAGGGAATAAAAATTATAAAAAACTAAAAATATATATTTTTGAGTCAATTATATAATTATATCTCATAATTTTAACTATTTTTTAATTTATCTATTTTTTAAAAAACTGTAAAGATATTTTTTAAGTTTATTAAACTAATTTCAATTTTGTTAATTTGAATGAAAAATTTAGAAAAAATAATATTACTACTCTTAAACTAATATGAAAAATATTATATAGATTTAAAAACAAAAACTCATGAAACAAAGCATCTTATTTTGGAGAAAAGACCTTTAAGTTTCATGGTCTCAAGAAGAAAAAATTTTATAAACAAATTAGGATAAATTTAATTAAAAAAATTAAAATTTAAGATACGTTTGTTTTTATTATCAAAATTTTTAGAAATGTTTTCATATGTTTTTTAAAACAAAAATTTTAAAAACATTTTAATATAATTCTCCAAAATTTTATATTTTTCAAAACAAAAGCTTTTTTTATCTATTTTAAAATAATACCTAACACCCTTAGTTTTATAATTAACCTTTTTCTTTGAGGGGGGCCGAGAAATTAGGAAGAGAGTGACGTTGAAAATTTTAGAATATAAAAATATATAAAAAAGGACAAAATAGAAGGAAAAAAGCAAAAAAAAATAAAAAAAAAAAAGAAAAGAAGCAAGAGTTGCAATCTGACATTGTTATGGCTGTTTGGTTGAGCAATAAAAATTATAATTTTTGTCATAAATTTAATTATAAATAATATAAAAATTTTATATATTATAATAATAATAAAAATTATTACGGTATAAAAGTTTTACACGTTAAAACAATAATTTTAATGAACGGTTGTACCACGCATTCAAACCTTGTTGGGAAGGCAGTGCAAAATACTCTAACGCTGATAAATGCTCTCCCTTAAGTCTCCATCCCACTTTTTCCTTTAATTACATTCCTTTAATTCCATTTTTCACTTTTCTTTTTTCAACAACAGAGCAAATTAAATGATTGGTTAATAAGTGTCAAGTGCTTCGGCGGAGGGAGGACTCAGTTCTGACGTCGTTTCCGGTGTCCAGTTTCCAAGGTTTGGTGCTACACCCATTTTGTATTTAGATGGAAATTTGTTATTTTTTTTGTGTTTCTTTGTTTTTTTTTTTTTTCCCGGAGGGTTGTGATTATGGTTTTTGCATTTTCTTGGTTGAGGAAAAAGTACGGTGAGCGTAATAAGAATCAAAAAAGGGGAAAGAAATATGGGTCTTGCATTGGGTTTTCCAAGAGAGGAAAAAAGATTGATTCTTGGCAAAGAAATAAAGTATTTGGGCGTTCAGTTTGATAAAAACCCATTTGAGATTCTGAGAAAATAATGCGTGTTAAGGGCTTAATCACCAAGCAATGAGGTAACACTTTGCTATTAGGTTGTGGTCTTTTTGGTTTGGGGAGGTCATCAAGAATGGAAACTTTCTCTAGATGCTTCGGTAGAAATTGCATATTGCCGGTTTCTTTATCTGAAACATCCCAATGAGAAGCAGAGTCTAGAAGAACTGTATGGAATTGTTGGAGGGTGCCAGGGTGGTCTTTGCAATTTGTATTGTTGTTAAAGTTCAGAGATTCAAAAATGCCTGTGTCATGTGGAAGTGTACCTGTTATTATCATTTTTACCTCTTTTATATTCAGATTACTATTCTGGCCACTTGATTTATGGGAAAAGATTCTGTATCTTTGCAGGTTTGTTTGAGGATAAGATGCCTTAATTGGTTTTCTACGCTAGAATAGTGCCATTATTGGGCAATCTTTTGATTCCACAGAGTGAATATTCTCAGAGTTCTGGTTCTTAGAAGCTTAAATGCTGGGCTGCAAAGTGTTTTTGACGTATTTGAGAAAGAGGCTGACAGGTAATGGTCATGCCAGCGGAAATGGGTGCCATAATTCTTCATTACCTGACTCAAAGGTGGCTCCTTTACTCGGTCCTGATACGTATAATGGATTGATTGACAAGCACCGACTGGCAATTCTTCAGTAAGATCTCTTAAAGTCGGTTTTATTGGATGATTACCATTGACAAGTGGAAAATCAGCTCTAAGACTGTCCAATGATGTCTTATCTGCCGTGCTTTGCTCTTGCCTTCTGTCTCTTTAAGCATATCTGTTGTATCGTTGAAAAAGATTCTGCAACATCTCCATCAAAACGAAAACCGAGCAGACTTGAGGAAGACAAAGGCATTAAAGAATCTAACACTGCAAAGGTGACTATATGTTCTGAGGAGACCTCCAAAAGGGACATGGTTGGGTTGTCTTCAACAAATAATTGCTTACACAATAAGTCATATTACACTCAGGCAGGTTCATCTTCAAGTGTTAATGCTGACATTTGAGGCGACAATGGTCATTTTGAAGGAAGATTAGTTTCTTCCTCAAGGGGTACTGTCGTCGATACTACCACAGATTTTGTTGGACTAAAACCATCTTTTGAAAGAAAAGGCAGCATTGTGTCTCCTGGTTCTCCATGAAGGTCAAAACAATCAAGCTTGGAGATTGCCGATTCACTTGACAAAGATAAAGTCACTATTTCATGCTGTGATTCAGCTGAGAAAAGTCAGTTGATGGGTGGGTCCACTGATTACTTTCACTTGAAGATGTAAGAGAAGAAGGGACATAGAAGGTGCTGATGCTCGAAGAAAAGCACTGCTAGAGGGTAGCAAGTGTTCAGCGGTGGCAAAGTGGAGTAATTCTGCACGCGGTAATACCTTTCCATGTGAAGCAACTAATAAAAAACGCTGCTTCATAGGTTGTGCAACGGATGTGGTTTGCCAAATTGAAAATAAAGTATGTCAATTTCTTGCTTAGTTCTTTGGTTTATTATATATTATTATATATTATGGGCTTTACTTTGTTCTCCATTTTCTAAAATTAGAAGGTGGTAGTGACCTGTTCTCGTTATGTTATAGAATTTGTACTTGCGTATGATATTAATAGGAACTTGATAGTTGGTTAGTTAGTGGTGGGTTAGTTGTAACTAATTAGTCGTTAGGAGTTAGTTGGAGTATTGGACATTCTTGTTAGATCAGTGTCTTATCAAATGTCTATTTCCTTGAAATGTTTGTGGGTTATTATCATTATCGTTATCATTATCATCTTTATCATCATGATTATTATTATCATTATTTATTGCTGTTATATATTTGCTAATCTATAATCTTGTGATAGGTACTGGAGGTTGATTCTGCATGTGCATATGCCACACCTGTTCCGGAGACTAAAATGTAGGTCCTTATGAACTTAAGAATTAAATTCTGAGAAATTATAGTTTTGTAATTTGCCTGATAATTATCCTTGAACAGCCTCACTTTGGGGAAGAAGAATTGCATGATGAGAAAGGAGTATCAAAGTCTCATATGAAGCTGAAAAGGTCCTTGACTGTAATGATCAGATTGCAGTTGATGTCCAAGAAGACCTGCCAATGGATTGTCTTGAAGTCTCTTTAAACAATGCTATGAAAAAAATCATCTTCCAATGATGATGTGATGGCAGGTAAACAACCGGAGAAAGGCAAAAGAGAAGAATCCTGAGCTATCGTGAATGATGCTTCACAAGCAATAGTGGGAGGATCTCATCCTTTTCTTGACCTGACCGTTACTCCCACGGATACAACAAAAACTTGAGTTAGTGACTAATTGGCTTACAATACTGTTTCTATTTACCATTTAATTAACTGCTACATCTTTTGACAGGATTTTTGTAGTAGACTCAAGTGGGACACTGGACTGTAATGTCTTGGACTCAAATTTCGAAAAGCAATCTGTGCATGCTGTGTCAGAAACTCTTTGGGGCTCTTTGGACTCAACTATCAGAAGTCATGCCACCGAATTGCACAAAACGTCTCCTCCAGGCATGTCAAATGTTAGAATTGAATGATTAGAGAATATTTTAACCCACCATTCACGTCATTTTATAGATGCAAATGCATTTAAGGGTGAAGCTAGTGCTAATTTCAAGGATAATGACAAAACTTCTTTTCCGCCTCCTCCTCTAGACTTTATGTCGAAGAACAAATGTTTGCAGGTACATAGTATCATTCCCTGAAAAGTGAAAAACTCCCAACTGTTCCATGACCCTTTCTTAAAAACCTTTTTGGTTTCTGTTAATTTTATCCCCCTTGGACGTTCTAACTCAATATTTATTATTTTGGGATTATAAGTTCATTTATTGATCCACCTTTTTCCCCCGTATATTTCTAACTCAATATTTGTTATTTTGGGATAATAAATTTGTTTATTGATTCGCCTTTTCCCCCTTATATTTGAAATTGGTACGAGCTATTCTCTGAAGAAAGAACCTATGACAGTTTTTAGTCAGCAACCATGCAGCCTGAGGTGACTGACTTTATGGTTTCCGAGGAACGAAACAATTTTCAGTCTGGAAAGGAAAACAATCAACAGGGAAGATCTCCCCCCTTTCTAGGCCTATCCTTGCCAACAAAGCCAAAGACTACTAGATTTTCCTCCAGTATACGCTTCGCTACGTTTCCCTTTGCAAACACTGTGGATGAAACCGGACAAGCTTTTGAGAACACACTGCCCGCATCGTCATCAAGCCAATTATCATCATTACTGAGACGTAAGTCTGTGCTTGACAACATTGTAAGTCGGGCAAGAGCCTTGAGGGAAAGGGACATCTTTCAGGATAAGTGCAAGCCATATGCTTTGGCATGGGCTGAAGAAGAGTTGGATTCTTTGTGGATTGGTGTGAGAAGATATGGAAGGGCCAATTGGAATGCCATGCTAAGGGACCCAAGATTGCGCTTTTCGCCATGGAGGGCGGAGAAGGACCTTGCTGAACGGTGGGAAGAAAAACAATTTAAACTTTTGAAGGGCACATATGGCCCACAGTTTCAGCATTCAAAATCACAGGGCATTTCTTTGGGTATCGACACCTCTGGTTCAGGAATTTGGAGAGAGAGTATGACAGATGAAACTTGACTCTCACTTGGAGATGTATATATAGAGAATGTAACGTCTCAAGGTGGTCAAGATTCAAGTCGGCTTATATGTGGAACACGGACGCGGAATACTTCCAGGGGCCAGTAAATAACCCAACTAGAGATCCCTATCTGGTTTATCATGGAGAATATTATAAAGAGGAGCCAATATACTGTTTGAGAAGGACGACCCTCTCAAACAGTCACACTTCATCAACTAATGATCCAATGACTTTCATGGCTGCAAAAGGCAATCTCCCTCGTTGGCTTAGAGAAGCAGTTTTTTCTTCGTCAGGTCAGATAGAATCACTACTGCCGCCTCCGGCCATCATTTCTAGTGCACATTCACAAATGATATGCTCCTGTTTTGATCATTACGACTTTGGTGGCAAAGGTCATCTTCTCAACCATTTATTGGGAGCGAGACATGGGACAGGTGAACCAAGAAGGGCTTCTGGTCATGTTGGTAAACCAGATGACGTAGTCGTTATTGACAGTGATGCATGTTCTGAAGAGACCATATCTGATGATCACCGCGGTGCTAGGCCACAGAAGCTGATTTCACAGGTGAGATCATTTGTTCATTGCATTTAATCTTAGAAAGGTGATGTACAGTTTGTAGTCCGACATGAAAAATGACATTAACTAGTGGCAATTTGTTTTCTGAATCAGTCGATCACATTAAAAACAAAAACGAGCTATTGAATAGTTGATTGTATATAAGATCAGAGTTAATGGAGTCATTATCTGTGGAAAAACCTCTATTTTTTCACTCTCTGTTCCTGCTAACGGAGAATAAAAGTTACATGTATTCTTTTTTCTCAGGAATTCATATCTTTATAATTTTGCAGAAAAGGTAAATAAAAGCTAGAAAGGCAAAAGTTCCGTGTATTACAGCTGACAATACCTAAAATGACGAAGTTTCCATTTCCAAGGAGATTTCTATGCTTTGCACTGCAGGCTCTTCTTGTATGGCATTGCTGGTGTTAGTCATGAATGATAAGTCCCCTGCAAAGGACTGAATATCTTGGCTGAATTGCAATTTTCGTTGGCTCTTTCTTATCCCTTCTAACTCCAAATATACTTCTCTCATTGAGGGTCTCTTCGTCCCTTTTAACTTCAAACATCTTGTTGCAAGCTCTGCAATAGCCTGAATGACCTCCTTTCTTGCCTCACTAGCCGCTCTAGGATCTATAATTTGGAAAAGCCTATTTTCTGTTGTCAATGAGATGAAAGTCGCAACCAGATTTTTGGCTTCATCTTTAGCAAAGGTATATGGGTTTTCGCCGGTTAGAAGTTCTACTAGAGTAACTCCATAGCTGTAGACATCACTTTTATCTGTGAATTGGCTTGAGTGGAAGTACTCCGGATCAATGTACCCAAAAGTTCCTTGTACTGCTGTGGTTAAGTGAGTTTTGTCCTCTGGGACCGCTCTTGAAGTTCCGAAATCGGACACTTTTGCGTTGTATTTCTCATCCAAGAGTATGTTGGAGGATTTTATGTCCCTGTGAAAGATAGGCATTGAAGCTGAAGAATGCATGTATGCCAAAGCTTCTGCAACATCACAAGCAATGCTTAATCTGTTGTCCCATGAAAGCGACGATTCAGGGTCTTTGTTATGGATTTGATGGAAGAGAGTTCCATTAGGGATAAATTCATATACGAGCAAGGGAGTTTCAGTTTCCAAGCAACAACCTAATAGTTTTACGATGTTTCGATGATTAATTTGTGATAGAATGACGACTTCATTTACGAATTGTTCAATCTGTTTGCTGTCAATCGCTCTTGACCTCTTAATGGCTACAACGCTGCCATCCGTTAACATCCCTTTATAGACTGTTCCGTAGCCTCCTTTTCCAACAAAACGACTTTCGTTGTAGTTATCTGTTGCTCTTTGCAGCTCCTCTGAGGTAAACAGTTTTGTTCTCTCGCCGTTCCCAAAAGACGACAATTTTTCTTGCAACAAGAAACCGCCGTTTTGCTGGAAAAACCTCTCCTTGCGGATTTTCATTCTCCTTTTCCTCAAGTATTGATACAAGAAGTAACCAAAAAGGACGAGACACAACATTGCAAATCCAATGGCAGTGCCTGTGGAAATCAAAGTTTGTGATGTTTCTACTACATGCAAAAACAATCTATGAATTCAGAAATAAACTTGAAAAAAAAAAAAAAAAAGGTGGTGAGGGGGTGGGGGGCCATACCTAATAAGGTAACCAGTTTGACTGGAAAGCTTTTACCATCATCAGAAATGCAATGGAAACCTTCTGAGCTCTCATCTGCAACATGACCATCGGGACACTTACAGAAGAACATCTCAGGATATACAGAACAACTCTCGCTTTTCAATGGAACCAATATTGGTGTAGAAGGGAAGATGGTACTATTTTCTGGAGACAACATATTTGCCTCTAGTATGCTCTGCGTGTTCACCACAAATCTCTTCCCAATAGAAGTAATTGTATCACCTTCATCAACCAAATATGTCAACAAGGAGGTCACCCCGCTTGCTGTTTGGTTTAGGCTAGGACAGGCACATCTCACAGGAACCATCAACTCCGATCCCGCAGGAATATCCTCGGGGTCGTAGTAGTTCCGAGATATCATTGCCTGGCATGTAGTCAGGCCTTGATAAGTCTCCGTGGCTGTGAGATAATATGTATCGTTTTTTTTCGCGGTGTAAGGAGTAAGATGCTCGTAGATATTCCCCGAACACGTGCAAGATATTGGAACTACCATCAATTTGTTGGTAGGAATCTTGTTATCTGATGAGATGTTGTTAACTGAAGAGATCTCAGAGGCCTCGGAGCCAAGGAGATAAGCTATGTTGATGGCGGTGTCGTAAGGTGTACGTGATCTGAAGGTGACAAACGAGTCGCATGAATTTACATGGCCATCACAGAGGTACCCTTTCGATATAGCAGCGGTACTAGAGCAGTTGAAGCCCGTGTCGTTTAGGTATGCTTCTTGGCAGTCCCTTTGCTGAGGAAAGAGAAGGAGAAACAAAAATATAAAGAGGATCTTGTAGGAGGGGAAAACCTCCATCGTTTTTTGAGTTCTGTCGCACACACTCAAATAAGGTAAATTTTGTTGATGAATTTTTCAGGAGACTTTTAAGACTATACCATAACACTACTAATTGAGTTATACCTTTTGGGGCAAGAAAGGGGAATTGGTAAAAGTATGTGATGAAGTTTGGCCCAACAACAAGTATTTCTTCTCATCCAGAACGTCCTTCAGGCGTACGTGCCTTCTTGTTATGGGCTCTGTTTTGTCCAATTTGATCAAAACACGGAAGTTTGTTTGTTTGTTTGTTTTTTTTTTTTTTTCAGAGAGCTTGCGTATATACAAAGAAAAGTAAACCACTCAGCCAACAAACTTGCAAAATGACTGTAAGAAAAAGACTAATTAACTTGTAAATTCTTTTTTTTTAATTTTATATTAGCAAAATGACGTGCAAAAAATGAAAGAAATTCAAAGTCATTTCGCTACTTTTCAAGGTTGTCATGGCAGCAAATTTATCCCACTGACCTGCCATTTCATCCCAGTTCTTTCTCATTTTGCAAGAACTCTTCTTTTTTGGTCTAATAGAGTAATTCAACTTCGATTTTTCCAGGGGAAAAAAAAAAAAAACTAAGTCCAACAGCTACAGGTTAGAGATTCCTGTTTGACATAACTCATAACAAAGGCTTGGTCAAGAAAACAATGCCACTTCTGGGGTAGGAAGTAACGGGGAAAAAAGATTTAAAACAACGATCATGATGGAAAACAACTGGTCAACTGCTGCATGTGAAATGATAAGGAAGAAAAGGAATGACTATGAAAATAGTGATTTTATAAGGCCATAGATGCTGCAGGTGAATTTGAATGATGAAGGGGGCAAAATAAAAAATAAAAAATAAAAAATAAAAAAAAACAAATATCACACTTAGAAACAATCAAATACAACGACAGCGGATACAAAAACGACAATATGTCCTATAAACGACTGTGGCTACTAAAAACGACAAAATATTTTAGCAGGCAGGCGGAAGCGACAATAAACTTTAAAAACGAGAACGTCTTGCAAACGACCGTTACGGTATGACTAGTCTTTTAGGGTCGTTATCGTTTTATTTACCCTTAGTAAGATACATGTAAATAAATTATTTATGTAGAAATATATTGTTTAATTACTTCAAAAAATTCGATTTACCTCGTTCTACCTATATTTTTCTAGCTCTCGTTAGTCTTTAAGGGATTATTTTTATTTATTATCATTTATCATTTTGAATTGATCAGATTTCTTCTTGAACAAATATGGTTTCAAATTCACTTGGCTGTTTTTGTAGTAATTTCTTTCTTGTCGTTTCGAAATATATGTGTTTTTTTTTTTAGGTTTTTGTTGGTTTTATGCTGTTGTATTGTCGTTTCTACGGTTTTCCATTGGTCTAGAGTTGTTGTTTAACCTGTCATTAACATTTAACTTTTAAGCTTGTTGGTTCACCAATTTTCTTACATATAGCTTCAGTTCAGTCTCATTTTTCATTCTTTCTTCACCATCATTGATTTATTCATACGTCTGTCTTTTTTTCTTTGTTCTTTTCACAATGTTTGTTTAATTTTCTTCTTGAGCAAATATGACTTCAAAATGCTGTTTGAATGATTCTCTCTTTGGCCAAAACAAAAACAAGAAGAAGAAGAAGGAAGCAAGAAAAAAGAAAAGCAAAAGGATAACAAAAATATGGAATGATTTTGTTACCTGTTTTCATAATTATGTCATTTACCCAATTAAAGAGGAAAGAAGGAGAATTTCATCTTATGACATGTAAAAAAATACTCTACTAGTAGAACACAAATTTTAATCGTCTGATGGTATCAAAATCATATAAAATTAACAAAAAAAAAATGACAATTTAAAGCAACTATGAAATCGGCCTTATAGTGTAACGCCCTCTCACAGGACGTTACAGTTACCATCTCATAACATCTATTATTTATGATAAAACAGAATTTTATAGAATTTGAATAATCAAAGTAATATGAAATAGCTTAATTTTTTTTTAAACAAGACTTATTAATCAAATCAAATAACTTCATCTAAAAATAAAAATATAGTTGCAACATTATCAAAAATATTAAACTTAATAAAATATCTTTAACTTGCGAAATTTCATAAAATAATTAAAAACTAAAATCTGCAGAATTATAAATAATTGAATAAAAGTTAAATCATCATTGACACATGATGCGTCACTCCAATATTTCGTTTCGGCCACCACATACACACCCGCACTGAGCTCCTACATCCTCATACCTAACTCTTGTCCCTAGCTGCAATATGAGAAACATCTAGTAAGCATAATGTTTAGTAAGTACACCCTAACTCTCACAAAACCTTTTCATCAATTAACAATGTTCGATAAAATAAATTTATCATTAAATAAACATATATATATTTTAAAATAATGTATATATTAATACTTCAAAATACCATATAGTAAGGCCATGGTGTTATACCGTCATCGTCATAGCGTGCTGGCTACGGAAAGAGTGAGATAGTGACCCCGAAACCAACCGTGACAAAGATGAAGCTACTGCTCACCAGTCGGTTTACTCACTGGACCCCATCATCACCATCAATCCGTCAAATGTACAACTTCTTTTTAAAACATCAATATAATAATATAGATAATACATATATATAAATTTTCATAAAAAGACGTCCATCAAATAAAATAATAAAGGTAAAAATGACATCATCTTTCATCGTTTTTCGTCAATTTTCTTGTTATTAAAAAATCTTCATCTTAAAACTTCTTCATAACATATCATCAACATTGATCTTTTTAATTTTGAACAATTATATTGCAGGTGAGATATGTACTTACTTGATCTCTAAACTTACTCAACATTTAATGGTAGGTGATATGACGATTTAGGTCTTCAGTGTGCTCATTTATTTGAAAAATTCATGCCAAACATTCATATTGACCACAAGTCACTGATAATGCTATTAACAACATATAAACATCTCATACTATCATTGAACATGACCTCATCACATAATAACATCAAGAAGTATAAAATCACAATTTATGAACCTAAGGCCTAATTCCCAAAAGTAGGTAGAAGGACCTTTATTTACTTAAAAATTCATAATAATTTCATTTTAACTCCAATTTAGTTAAATCCAGTGGCATTAAAAACTAGACTTAAAAACAAAGAATTTGATATATTACATGCATATTTTGACAATAATTTGCATGAAGAAAAAGCCCTAAAAAATCAGTATAAATTTTGGATCTGTGTAAAGTACAGAGCTTTTAGGGTCAACTTCGAAAAATCATAACTATTTAATAAAAACTCTGATTCAATCAATTCAAAAGCCAAACGAAAGCTTAGGATGTCTAGTATTTGGAAAAAATATAAGAAAAATATAAACAGAGCAATACAGAATTGAAAATTACTGAAATACGATAATTGTCAGGTGTTTTTATGAAAATTAGGCATAAGGCATTACAAAATTCAATAACAATCGATAACCTACTAAAAGCTCAGTTAAAATTGTAAACACATAATTACCATGATGCTAATTGATAATAAAATACACATCTAAAGATCTACGTAACAAAAAAAAATATGTAAATCTATGATATCTCTAATATAAGGTTTTTAATAAGAGGTTAGTCAAAACAACCAAATCAACAACTATTTTCAATCATCAATTGACATGATACACATATTGTGATAAAAATAATTCCAATACTAACAAAATAAACAAAAACATCAAACAAACATATTAAATGATTGATACAATTACCAAAATGAATACAATTAGGGAGACTAGAAATCTTGATAAAGCCAAAGACAACCAAACATAAAACCAATTAATAAGGAAAGAATGAAGTGTAAGTAATGAGGAAAAAATAAAGTGTGAGTTTAAAATTACTAATAGATAGTCTTTATATAGATTTTTTGTGTGAACTAAAACCCTAAGTTTTTTTTTCCACGTGTAACACTCTTTTTCTTTTCTTTTTTTTTTCTTTTCTTTTCCCTACTCCTACTCGGCAAAGGCTTGCTGCAAGGCCCAAAGGCCAAGGCCCCCTAGTGTATACAATTATAAATATACAGAGACTCGTAACATAAAAAAAATTACTAGTATATTATATATACAATATAAGTTATATGCTTATATATATATATATAGATTAAATAAAAACAATTCAATTAATTGATTTCTTCTTCTCATTTTCTATTCAATTAAAATAAAACAAAATATATTGTCACATTATTATATCATAGAATAACTATAATCCCCACATAATTGACATAAACCTTTCTTAGCACATTGAACACCCCATTATTGTCACCTGTAACATCACTAAATAGCATGTTAGTAAAAATATCACTGTCGTCAATTCTAACGTGAAACACCCGTTATTTTAACATGTATGATTTTTGGTAAAATCATATGAATAAAAATGTCACTTTAGTATTTTTACTAAGTCTCCATAGTAAATATTTAAAATCTACCTATCACCCACTTCTACCAACCTTGTCCCACTACATTAATGCTCAATTAAATAGCATCCTTATCATTTGGAGACCTAGAATTAATTCACCTCAACTACTAGGAGATATCGATATGTTTTCTCAACCACCTTTTTAATGCTTCCTTCATCTTCTTCTACAACTTACCCCATTTGCCCTCTTAATTATGATAACATTATTTGCTAAAAGTCTCCATGGGAGACATGATAATATTTTATTTTAATGCTCATTTAATTCTCTCCCGCTCCTCAATTATTTTGATACCTATTTATTCAACCATCACCACTCTTTTCTCTAGTTTCTCATTCTCTCCTTTCTCACTTCAATTTCTCACTAAAGACACAAGGCATAAAGCTCTCTTTGCAACCACGACAACTATAATTTTCAACCACATTTAAAGCCGTTTTGGAGTCAATACAAGCTTGATTTTTAACCTGAACTTTGGTGTTTTTCAAAGGAGTTTTGAGGTAGGTTTTATTTAATACAAACTTGGTTTTTAGTATGTGTTTTCTCCATGTAAATTTCTAATTAGGTTAACATGCATATTTGAACATTTATGAACAATATTACAAACATGCTAGGAATGTTTAAGACCGGTTTCCATAACTTTAAGATTGATGTTTTAAGGTTTTAAGCTTAAAAAGAAAACTTAAGCATGTTTTTCTCATTATTTGCAAGAAAGGCTAGATATATGGTTTGATGATGATTTTGGTATAAAACTCATGAGAATATGTTTATTATGATTATATAATATATGCTGTATATTTTAGAATGATTTTGAGACTTTGAACAAGGATAATATGCTTTGAGTTAAAGAAAAACTTAATATTCCATAAACCTTGTATTATCTCTATGGGCAGTTGCTCTTTCTTGAAATTATGGGATTAGATGAAAATGAATGTTGTAAATTGGTTTACATATTTTAAAAGTAGACATCCTAAGCTTTCCAACGAGCTATCATGAGCCTAAATCGGAGTTATATATTATTTTCTATGAATTTTTCAATTCTCGGGTTGGAAACTAGTAAACCTACCAGTGGTAGTATACCACCCGTCTACCTTAAGTAAACCACCCAATAACCCATGTGCTAATTGTCGATAGTGAACCCAACTTTGTTCACCTTTTAATCCCTGATTGTCTTGCAACCTTTCCAAGACCATCCTAAGTGATTTATGAATCTTATTAGAAACTAAAATATATAGATTTATACTTCATTCATTTATGGATGTGGTTATATGTTATGCTTTAGTTTTAATTGTCCTTATGCACGCCTTAGGATCAAGGGTGTGTGGAGCTTACGTTAATTAAATTCAGAAATTAAAAGATTGTTGAGAAGCTTGAAAGGTAGGGATTCTATTACTCATATTTTACGAGGTTTTTATGGAATTAAAATTGATTGTTTTACCACAAGATATATACATATCTATGTTGAACTGCTATGATATGAGAATTATATATGAAGCTATGACATGAACTCAACTTGTATTGAACAGCGAGAAACATAATAAATTAATATATGTTGTTATAAATTTAGAAGCATGGTTAGGAAAACTGGTTCTATAAAGGATATTTGTATATAAAGAAATGGTGAAACGTGAAGAGGGTGGCGGTTACGTCCTTGGACATGAATACCCTAAAAGGTAAAATAAGGGGAAGGTGATGACGCTTCCTTGGGTCGAAAGTCCCAGAACGCACTATACAAGAATCGACTTGGTGAGGACTCGGGGCTTGATGTCCCC
>CAMOHE010050884.1:99416-121031 GCA_946598075.1 Artocarpus hirsutus | reverse complement strand
AAAGATATGGCAGTCGGACTGAGGAGATATACAATTTCAGAAAATACCAAAAAATTATGTGCTTACCTCAAAACGATTTCTCTTAACCTTCTTTTGAATTCACCCAAAGAAAACACAATATTTCTAACAAATAACAGCAGGGAATTTGAGAGAAAGAAGAAGGACGATGAACAAACTGAAGAGAAAATGAATGAGAGAAGAGGAGAAAGGAGAACGTGAAAAATAATGCGTGAGAGGGAGAGAGAGAGACAAAACGTAAAAATAAATTTTGTTTACGTTAAAATTAAAATTCCCATTCATTGTCATAAATCAGAATTTTTCTGATTAAATCCAAGGCATAAATCGTGGGGAAGTGGAGAGGTTTGAGGGAGAGTTGAAAAAAATATTGTACGTGAAGTTCGGGTAAATAAAATTATCTGACATATATGCAATTGAATAGGTTTCAATGCAAATTAAAAAGGCAATTCATTAATTTTTGTAACCTCACGTTTCAATCCATTCTTTCCTTTTTTTTTTTCCTTGCCACAATTCACGTTATCCACGTATTTGCTACATTAATATATAACGTAACATAACTTTCCTTTTTTTTTCTTTTAACCGAAAGTCAACATATATAATAATATATATATATAAGTAATACGTTTATAACATATTAATACTTAAATCACGTCATGATAAGTATATATAGAAATATTTATATTTAGAATATAACCTATATATATTTCTATATATATATATATGACTACTTATATACATATATATCTTATTCACATAATTAACTACAATGCAAATTCATCATAACATCATAAACAAAAATTCATTAATTTGGCATGAATTTTTATTTATTTATTTATATTTTTTTTAGCACCTCGAGTCCTCATCACATCACCTGAAAAAAAAAACTTAATATAATATTATAGTTATTCGCATATGATATTCTCACATCATCCATGTTTATTTCTAACATTATATTTTGGGGTGTTACATCTTAGTTGTTGATAATTATGGCAAGTAAATATGATTTTATATATGTATTTGTTTTAGTGATGAAAGTTTAAGTTATGTTTGTTTAAAGTTATATAAATTTAAGCATGTTAGGTTTAGGTTTTAGTTGTGGTTTACTATAAAAAAGTTTTGGGATTTTTATAAACATAAAACTTTTAGGTGATGTTTTGAACAAATTACCATGACTAAGTTTTCTAATGATCTAGACTTTGAGATAGAGTTTCGAACCATTTTAAAAACTACACAAAAAGTTGTTCCCTTAGCGGCAACCACTGTTTTTACCAAAGACAAGCTACACAGCAGCTGAATTACAATTTTCGTAAAACAGAAAAGCATTAGATCCCAACAAATTGAAGAATTTTTGTGAAGAATATTTTTTATGATTATACTTATAAAATAGCATTTTGGGTAGATTTCTAAAACTACACAAGCTTGTTTTTCAAATAGTGCAGCAATTTGTTTTGACAAAAACGACCACTAAACAGTCTGAATCATAATTTTCGTAAAACATGAAAGTTTTAGATCTCAACGAAACAAATAACTTTCATCTACAAAATCTTTATAGATTTCGCTTCCATCACAAAGTTTAAAGCAGAAATTTAAAAGCAGTCAAAACTTTTTATAGAAAAATAGTTGTATTGTTAAAATTTAATAAATAATTAAAAATTGATATGTTAAAGACAGGAAAAAGGATTTCAAATTACATAAAAATTTTAGATCTTATTAAAATGAGTAACTTTCATGAAGAAAATTTTTAAGAAAACTAATTTTAACATGCAATTATGTGATAACTTTTAAAACTAATACAAAAGTACTTGTAAGTACTAATTTTCAATAAAAATACCTGTTTAGTACCAGAATTATATTTTATGACTAATCGAGGAATTGTAGAACTCTATTTTAAGATAGGTTTTTTGACACAAAAATTTTTATTTATGAAATATGAGTTTGCTCAAACAACTACAAAGATTTTTCAAATAATTTTTGTTGAACGAGATTTATGAAAACCTGCAACGTAAGAATGTTGAATTACGAGCCCAATATCCATTCACATCTAAAGTCTCTTTTGAGACTAAAGTCCCTTTTGGCCTAGTGTTCAAAATATTATTGATGACCTTTAGTCTAAGTGGGCCCTATTGGGCTTATTTGAAATGAATAAAGACGAAATATGGGCTTATAAGCCCAATGTCACTATTCATATTCCAATAGACCTTTTGTACCAATATGAGCCCAACATAAGTAGTATGGGATATCATTGAGCAAAATTATTAGAAGAAAATAGCTAGTTAATTATCAACGCTAAATGATCAATCAAAGGCAATTGAAGCAAATTATTTAAACAGAAATTGTAGGTTATAATTTAATTAATCCTGTCAACTATCCAAATGGTCAATTATAATAAAGGAAAATTCTTTTAAGAAAAGATCTAATTTTCTTTTTATGATATGCTAAATTAATTAACATAAAATAAGTTAAGCTCACACATTCAAAAGGTGTTTTTTCACAAAACTTAAGTGTAAGTAGATAAGAACATGGCGAGATAGCATATTCGATTTTATGGAAGTTAGGTAAGTAGGAATCTTTTCTACAACATGAAAATTACAGTTTTTAAAATAATTCGTTTCTACATGTTTGATGCAAAATATGAAATGTATTATTAATGTTATGCTATGCCATGCCATGTTTGTGCCATGATACGATATGTCATGGTATATTATGTTACGTTATGATTTGCTATAGTACGATATGTCGTGTTAGATTATGTCATGCCATGATTATGTTATACATCATATGTGATGTATGAATTGTTAATTATACTGCATGCTCATTTTATGTCAAGCATGCTTATGATATATGATAGGTGACGTTATGTGGTAACACATCATTTTGCATACACATAATAAAATAAGTGAAACCAATAAGACAAAATAAGTTAAGGATGTGGTGTCAACCTCTCGATCTATGGGAATGCATTAAATTAAATTTATGATCATTGAGGACCTTATAAAATCTAATCTCCCAAGGATCATGCATATTGGAACGAACACTTAGGCCCACTACGTATGACAAGATATGTTCATAAGAAAAGATGACCAACTCATAGGATTTATAAATGTTTTAAATTGTGTTTGGTGAGTATAAGTTCCTAGTTGCTAAGTGAAAGTTCATCCAGTTATGTTCAGGCTGTAGGTAAGAAATCTTTCAGCAACACTTAATGGACAGAGGTGAGCAAATGAAAGAATGATGAAGATGAGAATGGATACTGGTTACATAAAAAATGTTCCACAGTATATTTAAAATGAACTCTGTATGTTCAAATAGTTTTATTTAAGTATGTTTTAAAAACTGAGGTTGTAGTCTTATCGCCTTAGTCTAGATAATTTTAAGTTGAATATGTTAGTTATTGCAATAAATATATGTAAGTTTTAAATAAAAAAATTTGTAACAATATTTGCTTTAGAAATGTTCAAAAAAAATTAAAATAGGAAATGTTTTAAGGAATCAGTTTTAAATAATTATTCTGCAAATTTAAGTAGTTTATGACAAGATATGTTTAAGTATAAGATTATATAGTTAAGTAACGATCGTTATTTAATAATAATATATCAATATTAAATATTAAAAATATCAACATAATTATTGGGGTTCGATTTGAAGAAGCCTTAATCAAAGGCTCAACCTCTAGGCTAAGTGTATCTACAGCACAAATTATGCATCTAGCCAAACCATCCCAATTGTATTAGAGGATGCCTATTACTCGAAGCAATCGCTTCTGTCGATGGAGACCTCAAAACGAGCTTGTCCCAGTGAAGTTGTCGTATGCCCAACTCTTTAGTCGTTATAGCCAATGTGCTCAATTTATCCAAAAGAACCATCAAACTAAAGTTGATAATTGCTAAGAGGAAGTTACAACCCACAAGCTAAACGGTTTCTTGAGCCAGGCAGTCCAGAACATGAAGCCAATGATCGCATAACATGTGTCCCATTTTCTTTTAACTGCTCAAGTCATTTAAATCTGGCCTTTATAGACAGGCCTAAAGCCCCCCGTTTGGCAGGTTACACATTCTTGTTCACACAATCATATTCTCACTAAGACACACACAAGGACACTTGCATTTTTTTTTTTCCAGAATTTCTAGAATCTCTAGAAATCTTTAGGGGTTTGTTTTGAGTAGTCTTTGTACTTAATGAACTTCAATTTGGATTCGAGTATCAAGAGTCCTTTAAATATATATTTGTTTTCCCCAAACCTGAATCCTATGAGTACCAAGAATCCAAGAATTCAAAGTTCTGACCCCCTCTTAAACTTTTGATACTTGGATATCTCTATTACCGTAAACACTAAAATTCTCTCTTCTATATTTGAGGGAAAAAAAATCATAACTTCTTCATGTGATATTCAATTAAGAGAATTTTTTTCATTATGTTCCTAATGAAGAGAGCAATAAATTAAAATCCATATTGCATATTTTTTAAAATCATTAACATTTAGATTTTATTAGATTTGTTAATAAATCAAAAACTATTTTCGCTATCTTTTCAAACACAAATTTTAATTTTATTCCATACTCAGACTAAAACTTAAATGCTCATCTAAAAGTCACTTCAAATAGCAATTTAAATCACTAACTTAAATCCTATTTTAAATCACACTAACTCAAATCAAATCACTAATTAGAATTCATTTACCAAACAGACCCTTTGTAACTTGTACTAGATTACATACATAGTGAAGAAGCTCCCAACAATGGACGGAGCTCAAATTGAGTGAACCATTTTAAGTATTAGTATAGTATTTTTATTTCTTCAACTTCAAGCTTGTAATTCTAATTATTCTCTTCAACTAATTATCTTGACAAATCTTGAGTTTTAAAGCTTGTTTAGAACCTAATAATAGTGATCGAGGTCCAATTAACTCTAATTTACCTATTAATCAAATATTAACATGATTTCATTTAATTATAAATCCAGACGTCTACAATAATATGTTATTACTAATATTAAGTAATAATAATATAATATTGATAATATACTAATATAAAAAATATTATCAAAATTTAGTATTGATATGAATATAAATATTTCATTAGTATATTATTTCTAATTATTTTTAATGATGATCACGATGACGACAATATTAATATTAATATAATATTTATATTTATATAAAATAATAATACTAAGTTATAATAAGAATAATTGTTAAATATTATTTGACAAAAATATTTGTTATAATAATATAATTAATATTTAATATTATTTAATATTAATATTAATATCAATATCAATATTAATATCATCGTCATCATCATCATGAAAAAAAAATGTGAGATTCCTATAGCCGTAAAATTCCTGGAAATTTGAATCATCTAGTTGGGTGGGATTTAGATTATCCCAAAATAGGGTAAAATGAATCTTGTAGAATTGAGTTTTTCAGAAATCTAAAAATTATAGTTCTTGTATAAAACATGAAGATTCCTATTTATACCCTCAGTATTATTTCATATCAAATGTCCCTTAGAAGACATTCATTTCATTTCATCACTTTTCTCATCAATGAAAGATTCAAAAGCTCAAGAGAACTTTCATTAAGCCCAAGGGCCATGGCCTTCCACCAAGAAGGTTTATATTTTGTTTTTTTGGTTTGTAGGTCTAAATAAAAATTTGAATTTTTTGTCAAAAAAATACTATAGAAAATTAGTTTGAAATGCAGTTCAAATCTATAAACCAAACGTCGCAATTATTAGTTTGACTTAGTAAAACATCTCATCAACATAATCTCCCATGCAATGTCAAATTAGTGTGCTAATGTCAAATTTTAACATTTAAATAAGAAAATCACTTTTTAATATCATATTATTTTTTGTGTTATTTGACAAATGTTATACTTTGTGAAATATATTTAGCAAAAAATACTTTGTGGAATATACCAAATATTAACATTTGAATGTTGTAGGTTAATTTATTTAATTTTGAATTAGATCATTGTAATATTCATATTTCAAAATTATTTAGAGAGCTTTTGGGCATATTTGCCCCCTAAACTATAGGCTTTTTTGCAATATGGTACTTAAACTTTTTTATAGCAAATGAGTCTTTAAACTTTACTAAGTGTGTCAACTAAGTCATTATCACAAAGTTTCTTCAAAATCAAGACGGAAACAATTATGTGATATGCACAAGACCCATTTAGAATACTTATGCACCTAATTTAATTCTAATAAGAGTCAAATTATTTAATTTTATGTCCAAAATTATTAAAAAAAAAAGAAATTACATCATTGTTAATTAATTTCTAACAATTTTGTTAGTTTTTATGTATATTTTAATTATTTTAATGCTTGAAATTACATCCCTTCCCTTCTAAATGTTTTGGTATCCCTCAGGTGATCATTTTTCATCTTAATTTTGACAAACTTAGTGATTGGAGACTTCATTGCCATACTTAGCTAAGTTTAGGGACATAATTGCCACACTTAACAAAGTTTAGATACTCAATTACTACAAAAAACTTTAAGGACCACATTACAAAAAAGCTTAAAGTTTATGGGCAAATGTGCCAAAAACTCGTATTTAAAAATTAAAAGTTACATTTACAACTTCTAAACTTTAATGACAAAAAAAGTTTTCTTAGAAAACATAAAAAAATAACCAAAATGAGAGAGTTATAAATTAATTGAGTATTTTTACTATAATTAATGCTTCTAATTATAATTTTGTAGTTTTTGAGTATGCATATTTTCTCATACAAAATGAGAAAAAATAATTATAAATATTAAAATATTCTTACTCATACAAAATAATTTCTTGAAAAAAATCTAACATAAAACTCATGCTAGTAGTAAAAAGAAAAACAAAAAAAGTATGACTAATGAATCGTTATAATAATAGAATAAAAATATTGTTTTAAAATTTTTTTGCAACTTTTTATATCTTAAAGAATATTTAAGGATGTGTTTCATTATCAGTAATGAAAAGAATATGAGATTTTCATTAAAACAAAAAGGAAATAGAATGAGAGACATTATTGTTTTTTCCAACTTAATTAATTTATATGTTTAAGAATCAAATATGATAACATTTATTTTCAATGGTCATGTTTCTAATGGTTACAATTTCGATAAGGATATATTTTAACAACAATTGATGATGTAGCATGATAAGAATTTAACTATATTAATTATCATAATTTTTTTTTCAATCATCTACTTTGTTGCAACTACTAGATTTTTAAATGACTAATAATAATAGTACCTATTGAAAAAGTAACTATTAAAACCACGTCCATATATATATATATATATATGAAATGAAGTGTAATGTTAAAAGTGGTTACAAATATAGTTTAATGATAGTAGGATACATGACTATAACTTGAGTTAAGAATTCAAATACCACCACCATCTATTTCTTTTTTTCTTTTTTTTCCTAATATTGCTAGAATTCTTATTTTTATACTAATTTTTTAAAGGTAGTTTTAGACTGAGTTTTAGATAACAACTCGAGTAATAACTATTAGACATGTATTCTCTAAGGAGTAAAATATTGTAATATATTTTGAAGATATTTTATCAATAAAGAATTTATTTATTATTCATATACCAAATGTTGTCCTCTTTATGTTCATATTTGTTGAATGTATGTTAAGCAAACAAAAGTCTGAGACTGTTATTCTAAACCTTTGGGATTCAGGCATATAATGGACAAATTATAAGGAAGACATGATTCTAAAAGCGATTGTCTAAATCATAAGGTCTGCAATCGAGGGAATAAAGTTGGGCGCTTTATTTATGCTAAGATTGTTATGTTGTCTATATCCCTGATAGGAGATGGTTTGTCTTGGCCTTCGAAGTTAGACTTCACGAGTAGAAACATTGGTACATTATCATAGATGACGATGTATTGAATCGGGACATAAGGTAGAATTAATTTGGATTAATAATTCCATCTGTAGAAATCAATTCACTTTAGACAATCATATGTGTTGTATCTTAATCCTGAAATGACTAATGGGCCCGTTATTTTAACCAATGTCTTTTGATGTACCAAAGGGTGATTTCTTGACTTTGTGATGGTGCACACATTGGTATGTTGGATACATGACTCTTGATAACATAGACCTGTTCTTCATAGACATGAAATCCATAGCTCTATCAATGGAGTCAATGATATTCTCTTATATTTGCTATCCTATAATTGAAAAACTAGAGCGCTCAACCATTTGGATATATAAGTGTAACTGAATGGTGTATTATCTTTGGATGGTAAGTTTTCTAACATGAGATAATGGAACGTAAGATAAAAATAATCGGGAAGGTAAGATGGAATTTATCCTTAAGTCAATTATGAATATCCTATGGGGATATGACACATTATGATATGTCATAGACACTTAGCTAATTTAGAGTTTTGTAATTTTATATAGTTCGAGAGTGCAGCTCTAAGCTTTTAGTAGAGTAGCGTTGGAGTTGATAATTATAAAATGTGTATCTAGGATATTATATTTTATATTATCTGAGCTTGAACTATATAGGTCCATTAGGTCCCTTTTGCTAGCTCATAATAAATCTTGTAACGATACGGCATGCTTTTTCAATAAATTAATGACTTATGTTAAATTATTAGATTGGCTGAAATTCGATAGGCTTAAATAATTCATGTTTATTTATCGGTTGAATTAATTTTTTGTAAATTAATTCAAGATAAACTTATTAAATTATTAAGAATATTTATTTATTTTCTTAGAGATTATTCAAGAAAGGTGTGTTTTTCGATGTAATTTTGATTTTATTTTTGAGATAATTCCAAGAAACATGAAATTTTATGATAACTAGAAAAGTGAAGTATTTAATCTATGTGGGATTGAAGACTTCACGATGGTTGCCACATAAAGATGGATACAACTTAAAGATTCAAGAATGAAGAACCGATAATATGTTTCGATTGATCTTTTGTAATCTTTAATTTCTTTTCTCTAGGGTGGAACCATAATATATGGTTATTTATTATTATTTTGCTTGTGACTTTGCATAATTGCTTTGCTTGTTTACATTATAATATGATTTGCTATCTATGTTGATAATATGTTATTATAGAATAAGGAATACTGTTCATTAAAGATTGTTCATGTATGTTTTTAAAATAAAACCATGTTTTTTCAAAAGATTGAGTGGGAGAAGGTTTTTCAAGAGAGGACTTATGACCTCCATCGTTGGTCCATAGGTAGCACATAGTGGTCCCGATCCCTAGGAAAGGATTTCATCATATACCGGGTTGGATCTCTAATAGGATAATTTATTTTAGCATGATCTATCATTACATATCCCTAGGTGGCGATTATGGATCATGGATAAAATAGTTGAAATGATGGTTATACACTCATGTTAATTTTATTATTAACCTCCCCTAGGAACTCTGTTAATAAAATTAATGGCCAAAGAAAATGGTTATTAATATATGCTGGATCAGCTGGGTCCTAGACGGCATATATTAATCGAAGAGGATCCGTCTTCCTAATTAAATTTGGCAAGTCTCCCTTAGGCAGCTTGTTGAATTTTGAGTTAGGAATTATCGTTGTAAGGTTATGATATTTTCAAGGTCTTGACACATAGACACAATCGATTATTTACTTGATTGTGTTATCTTACTAAATTGTTATGATATGTTTGCTTATGTTTGGTATATGATTCTTTGTTGTAGATTAAAATGTCTAAAAATGCTTTATCTTTGATACTCGATAAAAATCAATTAACCGATAAGAATTACAAAAATTGGAAAAGGAACTTGAATATCATCCTAGCCTTTGAGAAACTAAAATTTATGCTAACGACACCGTGTCCTTCTAAACCTACTAGGGAATCTACTAATGAGCAAATCCAAGCGTATGATCACTGTAAAGATGCTAATGATTAAGCTTGATGTTATGTTATGGCTAGTATGAATAACATACTACAGACTCAACATGAATATTATGAGATTGCAAAATAGATCTTGGATAATCTTGAAGACATATTTGGAGGTCAAGCCATAACAAAATGGCAAGAGGTGCTTCAGAAACTTTTAAACTGCAAACAAAGACCGGGTTACATCTATGAAGGAGCATATGATGTTGGTCATAGGTTACCTTGCTAAGGCTCAAGACCATGGTGCTGATATCGATGCCCAGTCACGATGACTATGGTTTTCAGACTATGTCAAAAGAGTTCATCCCATTTAGAGCTTCATATAATTTGAGCAATAGACATGATTGACCTTAATAGCGATAATGAAGCAATTACAAGAGTTTGAAAATCTGATCAGAGAAAATCCTACGGGTGGTGAGGCCAACTTGGCGGCTGCATCTGGTTCTAATCCTAACCTTGGGAATGGAAGAAAGCAAAAGGCTAAGAACTGAAAATCTTCTATTCCTACAAACGGCAAGAACAAGAACAAGAAAAAGAAGAACTTGAAGAAGCTGAAGTGCTTTTTCTATGAGAAGATTAGGCACATCAAGAAGAATTGCAAAGACTTCCTTTCTCGAGGAGGGAGGTGTGATCTTTTAGTTATTAAAAATTGTTTGATTGAGGAATCAAGTGACACTTGGGTCATAGATTTTAGCGCAACAAATCATGTTTGTATTTCTCTATAAGGATTCAAAAAAATGAGAAGTCTACTGCATGAAGACTTCAAGCTTTGAATAGACGATGGATCCTTAGCGTTAGCTGAAGTAGCGAGAGACATTCATCTTCACTTTGATAATTATAGGATTTTAGTTTTGTGAGATTGTTTTTATGTTCCTAGACTTAAAAAGAATTTAATATTTATAACTTGTTTATTTAATGACTCTTATTTAGCATCTTTTAATAAAGTAGTGATTCATAAAAACAAATTTTTTATCTATAATGGATGGATGCGAAACAATCTATATTTTATTAAACCTAAGATGGACTTACCGCTTAATACTGAGGTTAATAATAATAAGTCAAAAAGACTTAAGGCTTCTTACTCTAATAAGACCTATCTTTGGCATTTGCGATTAGGTCATATTGACTTGAATATGATTCAAATGTTAGTAAGGGATGGACATTTAAGTCACTTAAAGGTAGAATCTATACCACAATATAAATCTCGTTTGAAGGGCAAAATGACCAAAAGACCATTTGGGTGTACAGGCAATAGGGCCAAAGGGGTTCTAGTTAATGTTTGTGATCCCATGAATATCTAAGCATGAGAAAGATATAAGTATTTCGTCATTTTTATTGATGATACTCAAGGTATGGGTATGTCTACCTAATGTATCATAAAAGCGAAACTTTTGACAAGTTTAGGGAGTTTTGAGCTGAAGCAGAAAAGCAATTAGGTAAACCCATAAAGGCACTTTGATCCGATCGAGGTGGTGAATATCTCTCCGATTAGTTCTTGAACTTTTAAAGAATGGGATTTTATCTCATTTCACTGCGTCAAGCACTCTATAGCAAAATGGCATAACTAAGAGAAAAAATAGGACTTTGCTGGACATGGTCAGGTCTATGATGAGTTATTCATCATTGCCTTTATCATTTTGGGAATATGTACTACAAACCGAATGTTATCTTTTGAACATTGTGCCTTCAAAATTGGTTCATAAAACTCCTCACGAGTTGTGGATAGGGAAAAAGATATCTTTAAACCATATTCACATATAGGGATGTCTGGCTCATGCCATGTATAAGGAAACAAATAAGTTGGAAGCACGTTTGAAAGTTTGTATGTTTATAGGATATCCAAAAGGGACGAAAGGGGGTTATTTCTATAACCTAAAGAAAATAAAGTCATGATTTTAACAAATGCAACTTTCCTTGAGAAAAGATACATGAACGACTTTGAGTCTCAAAGTAAAGTTGTACTCGAGGAGTTGGTGAGTGATTCGATCACTCATAGGTTTCGACAGAAACCAATCCAATCAATGTACAAAAACCAACCAAACAACAACCTAAGGCGCTTTGGTGTAGTGGGAGGATCGGGCGTCAATCCAAGAGGTATATGTTCAATAGTGAGGTCTTTTTTTACTGAACTAGATGAACATGACAGGAATTCTTATACTTACAAAAAGGTTATGGACGATGTTGATTTAGACTTCTAGACAGAAGCCATGAACATTGAGATAAAGGTTATGGAGACTAATCGGGTTTAGGAACTTATAGATCTTCCTGAAGGGGTAAAACCCATTGGTTGTAAGTGAATCTATATGAGAAAGAGAGGAGCAGATGGAAAAGTCAAAACCTATAAGACTAGACTGGTAGCTAAAGGATACATGCAAAAGGAAGGAATCAATCATGAGAAAACCTTTCCGCTTGTAGGCATGCTTAAGTCCATCCGCATTCTCTTATCTATAGTTGCTGCTCTCAACTACAAGATTTGGTAGATGGATGTCAAGACGGTCTTTTTGAATGGCTATCTTGAAGAATCCATATATATGGTACAACCAGATAGGTTCAAGGCTAAGGGTTAGGAGGATAAGGTTTGTAAGCTGCTAAAGTCAATTATGGACTTAAGCAGGCTTTCTGTTCTTGGAATATAAAATTTGATACGGTGATCAAGACTTATGAGTTTGAACAAAATGTGGATGAACCATGTGCTTACAAACAAATTAAGGATGAGAAGGTGGTTTTTCTACTGCTCTATGTATATGATATTCTACTAATTAGCAATGACGTTGGGGCATTGTCATCGGTTAAATTATAGTTGACCAAGTAGTTTAACATGAAAGACTTAGGTAAAGCTAATTATGTTCTCGATATCTTGATCTTTCGGAATAGGAAGAACAAAATGATAGCTTTGTCCTAAACGGGCTACATATATAAAATTCTCAAGATGTTTACAATGTAGGAATCTAATAAAGGTGGGCAACCATCTTGGTCTGGAATTACTCTTTCTAAGAAAGACTCGTCAAAGTCTGATGAGGAAAGAGAATACATGAAGAAGGTGCCTTATGCTTCAGCAGTTGGTGGTCTCTTCTATGCCATACTTTGCACACGACCATATATTAGTTATGCGGTCGGGATAGTAAGTAGGTTTCAGTCGGATCTAAGACCAAACCATTAGTTTGTAGTCAAGCATATTTTCAAGTACTTAAGAAGGACTTGAGGGTATATGCTTGTATATTCAAGTGAGGATTTAACACCTCTAGGATATACTGAATAAGATTTCCAATCCTATTAAGATTCGAGGAGATTGACTTTTGGTTTTGTATTTACTTTGGGAGACGATGCCATTGTTTAGAGAAGTGTCAAACAATATTTAGATTCAACAATAAAAGCCAAGTATGTAGCAACTATGGATGTTTTGAAAGAAGTAGTGTAGCTCTACAAGTTTTTTGGGAATCTTGAGGTTGTTCTTAGCATGGATAAGGCAGCATCACTTTATTGTAATACCACTGCAGCGATAGCTAATGCTAAGGAACCAAGATTTCACAAGAAGAGTAAGCATATTTATTAAAAGTATTATGTGATAAAAAACTTCATTAAGGGCGGGCATGTTACTGTATGCAAAATCACATCTAAGGACAATTTAGCTTATCTATTCATGAAAAAACTAACCGTGAGGGTTTTTGAGAGGCATGTAGAAACTATGGGGATGCATGATATGCCATATTTTCTCACTTAGTGTAAGTGGGAGATTGTTAGATATGTGCGCCCTAAGGAGTAAAATGTTGAAATATGTTTTTGGAGACATTTTATCAATAAAGAATTTATTTATTATTCATATACCAAATGTTATCCTCATTACGTTCATATTTATTGAATGTGTGTTAAGCAAACAAAAGTCTGAGACTATTGTTCTAAACTTTTGAGATTCAGGCATATGATGGACTGATTATGTAAAAGACACGATTCTAACGGTGATAGTTTAAATCATAAGGTCTACAATCGAGGGAATAAAGTTAGGTGCTTTATTCATGCAAAAATTGTTATGTTGTCTATATCCCTGATAGGAAATGGTTTGTCTTGGCCATCAGAGTTGGACTCCACAAGTAGAAACATTGGTACATTATCATAGGTGACGATGTATTGGATTGGGACATAAGTAGAATTGATTTGGATTAATAATTTCATTAGTACAAATCAATTTACTTTAGACAATCATATATGTTGTATCTTAATCTTGAAATGACTAATAGGCCTATTATTTTGACTTATGTCTTTTGATGTACCAAAGGATGACATTCCGACTTTGTGATGGTGCGCATACTGGTATGTTGGAGATATGACTCTTAATAGCGTGGACCAGTTATTCATAGATATGGAATCTATAGCTCCATTGGTGCAGTCAATGATATTCTCTTATATGCATTATCCTGTAATTGAAAAATTAGAGCGCTCAACCATTTGGATACATAAGTGTAATCGAAGGGTATACTATCTTTGGATGGTAAGTTTTCTAATAGTGAGATAATAGAATGTAAGATAAAGATAATCAAAAAGGTAAAATAGAATTTATCCTTAAGCTGATTATGAATATCCTATGGGGATATGATGCATGATGATATATCATAGACATTTAGCTAATTTGAAGCTTTGTAATTTTATATAGTTCGAGAATGCAGCTATAAGCTTTTAATAGAATATCATTAGAATTGATAATTATGAAATATGTATCTGGGATATTATATTTTATAATTATTAGAGCTCGAACTATATAGGTCCATTAGGTCCCCTTTACTAACTCATAATAAATTTTGTAACGATATAACGTATTTTTTCAATAAATTGGTGACTTGTATTAAATCATTAGATTGACTGAAATTTGATAGAATCAGATAATTCATGTATATTTGTCAGTTGAATTAATTTTTGGTAAATTAATTCAAGATAAATTTATTGAATTATCGATGAGATTTATTTATTTTCCTAGAGATTATCTAGATATGACGTTTTAATTAGATAACTTCTTTATTGAGTTATTTGAATTAAAACTGAGACTCTATCCAAAGAATTTCGGGTAGGAAATAAAAGATTATCAGGGATCATATTATCGTAAGTTCAGCTTCCCGATTTAACTATAATTCAATCATGTATTTTTTATGCGATTTTATCAGAAGTTGATCCATATTTAAATTTTTAAGCCTTGTCTAATGATGACTAACCTTGGGGATGACCTATATAAATAAGGAATGAGTTTTCTGAGTTATTCAAATTAGTTGAGAAGTTGAGAGTCAGTACTCTAGTGTTGAATACTCTGAAACTCCTTGAGAGCTTTTGTTCACAATCATAAACCTTTGCTCTAAGTCTTCTTAATTGGTTGGAAGGAGAGTCACTGGGGAAGAGCTGAATGACGTTTGCCCACACACACTCTAATCTTGGATAGAAAATAACAAAAAAGACTAGTTAGTCGTGGCACTTCTGGAACATTCTTCTCTACATTGATTGTAGGAGCTTTTTGGTATACAAAGGTTAGTAAGATCTGGTTAATTTATGTATATGGCATATCAAATTTGTGTTTTGAAGAATACTATGATTTAAAATTTTAAAATTCCATTGCGTACACTTTGTTCAACAATAACAAACAAGTTGTAATCTTTCCATTGATTTACCTCTATTCAATATATTTATTTTAGTTAAATATGCCTTTGTTTAATGTCAAATGACATAAGGACTTAAATGCCATGGAAAAAGTTAAGATTCCTCACATCAATTGCTTATTAGTAGATAAATAATTCTTGGTAACTTTCTTGCTTATGTCTTTTCCTTTTGAAGCACTTTTCTTTTAGCCTAATTCACAAGGACTAATAACATGCAATTAATCTTAAAGGAAATGTGGAAAATAACAAGATTTGAAATGGTAATTAAAATTAATATAAGTTGTTAGGAGATTGTTTAGTTTGAACATATATATAAGTGTCAATAACTGACATTGTTTACTAATTTTAACGAAAACTACGGGGTCGTTTAGTAATGTTTTCAAAATATGTAAAAATGGTTTTGTTTTAAAAAATGAGAATTTTTTGAGAATTATGCTGAGAGTATTTTTAAAATTTTTACCTCAAAAAACGTATGAAAATATTTTTAAAAATTTTGAGAATAAAACAAACGGGGCCCACGTTGTTTTGGTTGGGATTTTTTTTTTGCTTTTAAGCTCAAAAAAAAAAAAATTGTCCTTTTGGACCTTTGTTTTTAATTTCTAACCCTCTTTTGACTTTTCCTTGTTAAAATATATTTTATCTTATTTGCCAATATTAGTATTCTTCCATATGTGTGCCTACCTATAATCTTTTTTAGGATATTAACACCAATATTTTCTAAAGTTTACACTATGTTTAATAAGAGGGAGGGAAAGTGGAGGGAGAGAGATAGGAGGAGATGTCAAATCTTTTATTTGATTGGACGAAGAGGAATAAGAGGAGAGGCGAAGAGATGTGGTCTCCTATGACCAACTAAATTGGATCCTTCTATTGATAGAAGGATCCAAGCAATCCCTCATTTTAAGTTTAAAGAGACCATTTTACCCTCTAAAGAACAATTAACAAATAGTATAAATATATCATATAGTAATTTTACAAACAACTATTATCTATTCTCTCAACTTTCTCTCCATTTTACTATTAACATAAAGGATTACTATATTCCTCTCTTTTCTTCCTACTCTTCATTCATCCAACTCTCCCTATCCTTCTACTCCCTATCCCTCCTACAAAATGGAAAGTTAAGGTCTCTCTTACTTTCCTCCCTAAACTTTAAAAAATTACCACTTTATCCCTTAAAGTTTTGCCTCTTAAATATTAAAAATCACATTTTTGCTCTTCCTTTAAACCTTTGATTTTCCATTCAACTAAACATAATTAAACCTATATAATTTACATATGAGAGTGATAATATCTTATTTTTATCTTTATAAGTGATCCATATGCATTAATAAGTATTTTGTGACTAATTTTATGGACATAAAAGACATTTTAGGCATTTAAATAATAAGAGATGAGTAAAGTAGTACTTTAGCAAAATATAAAGACTGTTTTAGGTATTTTTTTTTTTTACGATAATTCTGGTATTTTAAAATTTTATTGGTCAAATATAGGGTCAGGTTTTATTTTTAGACCCTTTTAAAAAAGTACCAGAATTGTATTTTGAAGTAACAAATGGAAATTTTTTTTTAAAAGGCACATGGAAAATTTTAGGCAAGCAAAAGTTATATTTTGACTAAATAAAGATATTGTTTTGGGCACTTACCTTTAAAATAATAGGCAAAAGTTAATTTTAACTACCCAAAGTGAATATTTGAATAGTTTCTCTTAAATTATTGGTAATATATATTTTTAAAATCATTAAATTGCATCAAACATATCTCTTTTGTACAAATTCAACCATTATAGTGTGTTTGTTTCTAGTATTATTTGAATTTAATAAACTCAAATTTAGATTCGAGTATCAATGATATTTTAGATACGTATTTGTTTACCTTAAAATCTGAATCCTTTGAGTATCAAGAATCCAAATTTTTAGAGTTCTCGTCCCCTCTAAACTTTTAATACTCGAATATCTTTGCTATAGTAAAAACTAAAATTCTCTCCTATATTTGAAGAAAAAAATCATAACTTTTTCATTTGATATCTAATTGAGAAATTTTTTTTTATCGTGTCCCTAGTGAAGAGATGAATAAATTAAGATCTATATTGCTTTTTTTAAAAATCATTAACATTAAAATTTTATTAGATTTATTAATAAATCAAAAACTATTTTCACTAACTCTCTAAACACAAATTTTAATTTTATTCCATATTTAAATTAAAACCTAAATACACATTTAAACACTAATTTAAATAACAATTTAAATCATTAACTTAAATTTTAATTCAAATCATTAATTTATATCTATTTATTAATCCTAAAAAACAACCCAACTACTTTTATGGTATACCCCAAGTGCAAATATTATGCGTAATATATATATATATATATGTATGTATATATGGGGGCGCCACCAGATGGCGCCAAAATCCTTAATGACCAAAAAAATCCCTAAATTTATTTCCACTTCCAGTCCAAACACCTCGAGTACATCAACCATTCCACGATCTATTCAGTGTCAAAATCGTCAAATCGATAAGAAACTGGGAGACCGCACGGGTTACCCAAGGAGTGACATAACCCGCTCTGGTCGAAACGACACAAAGAGCGTGCGCTTCGGTTACGTGACGTCATCGTCATGGAGGGAGAGAGAAGAGAGCGACGATCACAAGAAGAGCGTCGTTCGTACGGTACAATAACAATTTACAACAGCAAAAAAGGAAAGTCCAGCAGTTAGCTAATTAATTCTCGGAAGGAATCCCAATGAAAATGCCGCCAATCTCGACCGTCCATTTCCATCACATCAGCTGCCATTTTACGAACTATACGTGGCGAAAACCTGAGGGAGCTCTCCTGCAGTAATTAGGTGTTAACCGAACCAAATTTACTATCGTGGTCCCGCAGAGCTATCACTACTACACTACTACCTAGGGCGTTATCACCACTCCCATTCCGCATTGTTGAGGGAGAAAGTTTTAGAGAGAGAGAGAGTTACAGGAGAGAGAGAGTTTTTCCGCCTCCTAGGGTTTTTAGGGTTCTCCGAGTTTCAGGTACAGGATTTCTAGCGTTTTTTCATTTTTTCCTTTTCTTTTGGGTGTTTTTGACGGTCAACTTCTCCAATGCCGTTCCTCTCTTGTTCTTTTCTGGTTTTTTTTTTCGGTGTTTTGGTGATTTCAATTTTTCTGTGTTTATTTTTTTGGATTTGCTTGGCTTTTGAGTTGCATCAGCGTTGGTTTTTGTTTTTCCTTTGCGAATATTCTCTTTTGTTTTTGTTTTGTCTTGTTTCGTTATTTTATTTTATTTTATTTACGGCTCATTATCTTGCTGTTTCGGTTATATTTTTATATTTCTGGGTTTTGGCTTTTGGATTTGACCAAGTTTTTCCTCTGTTTCAATCCCTCTTTTGTGTTTTGCGCTGGTAAACCCAGCATTGTCTGTTTTTATTTTTATTATTATTATTTTTTTAATTTTTATTGTGTTCCTTCAATGGATTTTCTTCTTTTTTCTTTTTGTCCTTTTTTCTTGCAGGTTTGAAGGAGACCTTCTTAGTTTTTGGCTTTTTTCGGTAAGAAATAGCAGAGATTGTGTTTTTATGCCTTTGCATGTATTTTTTTTTTCTGGGTAAATCGATGGTCGTTATGCTTTTGTTCTGTTTATTTGTGGGTCTCTCAGTGTTTTCCTCAAGTATGTTTGGTTTGTTGGTAAAAGTTTTGGTGGATTTTTCATGTTTGCATGTGGTTTAAGAGTGGTTTTTTCTTTGGTTTATAATTTCTTTTCTGCAGCACTCTTTTGTAATATTTTAGTTTTGTTTCTCATTCTGTCATTTGCCTGCCTTCTGTTGAAGTCTGATGATTGAGAAAAAACTAAAATGGCTCTCTAGAACATATTAAAGGCTATTAATTTTTAAGGGGCTTTATATTTAGTCTTTTTTTTTTCCCTGAAATAGTGGGTTTTGGTTTTTGCACGTTAGATTTTGGAGGTGCTTATGCCTCAGGGTTTATAATGCTTTTCTTACAGCGTTTTTCCAAGAGATTTGGCTTCGTTATTCTTTATTCTTTTTTTTTTATTGCATTTAATTACTTTGACTACTAGCTTTACTTCTTATGTTTTTATATTATATATGTGCTTTATTCTCTGTAGTTTGGAAAATTAAAATAGCACGTTAGAATTAGAACCTTGCCAGCCCTTGAATGAATCTTTTTGAAGGCTTTATGGTGATAAATTTTTTTAATGCTTTTTTTTTTTGTTTGCTTTCACATCAAACTTTTTGCACAGTATATAACTACACTTTATGTGAAGATTTTACCACAACAATGTTGTCACAACTGACAAATTGTCTTTTTAATTTGTTTTGTAATTTGTAGGCGCGTGGCCTGAAACAATCTATTTGTGTGTTGCGTGCAAGTCTTGCCAGGTTTTGTGTTCCAAACGGGTTTTTAATTTCATGTTTGCTTGCTTCCTAGTGCTATTGAGCGCATACTGTTGTGACTTTTGGAAGTCAATTGCATGCATTTCTTGCAATTTTAGTGTTTTTTCCTCTCTATTATTCTGATATGATTGCATGCATGAATTTTTTTATTTTGTTTGCTTGTTCGCTCATGATTCAAGAAAGTTTTTTGGCTTTTACAGATTCTTTCGCTTGCACTAGTAATCCTTGCGTGTTCTGCTCTGGATATGGGTGGCTCTGAGCTAGATGGAAATGGAGTGGAGGAGGCTTTGCCACCTCCCCCTCCTGTTCCACCAAATGTTGTTCCGATTCAAGCAGCATCTGAACAGGCTCCTGCTGAGCCAGCTAAGAAGAAAATTGTCCGTGTTCCGATGGCTAGGCGCGGCCTCGGAACTAAAGGGCAGAAGATACCTCTGTTGACTAACCACTTTAAAGTTAGAGTGGGTAACGTTGATGGTTTCTTCTTCCACTATAGTGTATGCTTCCTGACTATGCTTCTCCATGCTATCTGTGTTTTCTTTATTGCTGTACGGCCTGTACATTAGTCAACATTTTTGTAACTTGTTTGCTTATTATCTTGCTATATAAAAAAGATTGCGCTCTCTTATGAAGATGGCCGTCCTGTTGACGGAAAGGGTGTGGGGAGGAAGGTGATTGATAAGGTCCATGAGACTTATCGCAGTGACTTGGCTGATAAGGACTTCGCTTATGATGGTGAAAAGAGCTTATTTACTGTTGGTCCTCTTCCACGAAACAAGCTTGAATTCACTGTTGTGCTTGAGGATGTTTCAGCGGAAAGGTAGATGTGCTTGATGATTTTTGATTATATTTCTTTTTGTTATTTCCTTTCTGCTCTATAATATTATATTCCCTAATGAACTCGTTTTTGTTCAGGAGCAATGGCAACCATAGCCCTGATGGTCACGGTAGCCCATCTGAGAATGACCGGAAGAGATTGCGCCGACAGTATCACTCCAAAACATTTAAAGTGGAGATTAGCTTTGCTGCAAAGATTCCTATGCAAGCCATTGGAAGTGCTTTGCGTGGCCAAGAATCTGAGAACTCACAAGAAGCCCTACGAGTGCTGGATATCATATTAAGACAACACGCATCAAAGCAGTGAGTGAATCATGCTTAATCTTCTCCCATCAACCCAGTCTATATGGATCATTTTTCTTAACTCTTAAACGTCTGATTTGGCTGAGTTGATGTGCCACAATCACTGTTAACTATAACGGGATTGTTGCAGAGGATGCCTACTTGTTCGCCAATCCTTTTTTCACAATGATCCTAAGAGTTTTGTGGATGTTGGAGGTGGAGTTCTTGGCTGCAGAGGATTCCATTCAAGTTTCAGAACTGCCCAGGAGGGGCTGTCGTTGAATATTGGTAACATGCTTTTCTTTGTTCTTCTGTACTTTTTGTAAATTTACTATTGTCTTTATTCCATCTTTTGTCTTTCTCCAGATGTATCAACTACTATGATCATTCAACCTGGTCCTGTCGTGGATTTTCTGATTGCCAACCAGGGTGTGAATGATCCTTTTTCACTAGACTGGAACAAGGTAATCAACATTTGTTTATTTGTTATGGTTGTTATCATCTTCTATAACATTTTACTTTTTAAACAGGCTAAACGCGCGC
>CAMOHE010050884.1:20171-99396 GCA_946598075.1 Artocarpus hirsutus | reverse complement strand
ATATCATATTAAGACAACACGCATCAAAGCAGTGAGTGAATCATGCTTAATCTTCTCCCATCAACCCAGTCTATATGGATCATTTTTCTTAAATCTTAAATGTCCAATTTGGCTGAGTTGCCAAGCCACGATCACTGTTAACTATAGTGGGATTGTTGCAGAGGATGTCTACTCGTTCGCCAATCCTATTTTCATAATGATCCTAAGTGTTTCGTGGATATTGGAGGTGGAGTTCTTGGCTGCAGAGGATTCCATTCAAGTTTCAGAACTGCCCAGGAGGGGCTGTCGTTGAATATTGGTAACATGCTTTTCTTTGTTCTTCTGTACTTTTTGTAAATTTACTATTGTCTTTATTCCATCTTTTGTCTTTCTCCAGATGTATCAACTACTATGATCATTCAACCTGGTCCTGTCGTGGATTTTCTGATTGCCAACCAGGGTGTGAATGATCCTTTTTCACTAGACTGGAACAAGGTAATCAACATTTGTTTATTTGTTATGGTTGTTATCATCTTCTATAACATTTTACTTTTTAAACAGGCTAAACGCGCGCTAAAGAATCTGAGAATAAAAGTTAGTCCTTCCAATGCTGAATACAAAATTACAGGGCTGAGTGACAAGCCATGCAGAGAACAAACGTATCATTTTTTTTTTCTCTTCTCACTTTACAATATTTCTTTTTCCCTTACTGTCATGCGTAATTAGCCTGTAATGTCTTAAATTGTTGATCTTTTTTGTCATGTGATGTTTGGTCCTCTTGTTCTTGTTTTGTTTTTTGTGTTGGATAATTCTTGCACCTACTTGTGTCCAGGTTCTCTCTGAAGCAGAAAGGTGCAGACAATGATTCTGAACCGTTGGAAGTGACTGTGTATGACTATTTTGTCAATCACCGCAAGATGAATTTGCAATATTCTGAAAATCTGCCATGCATCAACGTGGGGAAGCCAAAGAGGCCGACCTTTTTCCCCCTTGAGGTAACTTGATTTTTCTGTAGTTAATTATAGTTGATGCAACATATATGTTTTTCTCATTTAGACCATGATTACATTTTTTTTTTCTAGCTCTGCTCTCTGGTATCTTTGCAACGCTATACAAAAGCACTCTCCACATTTCAAAGAGCTTCTCTGGTGGAGAAATCTAGGCAGAAGCCACAGGAACGGATGTCAATCTTGTCCAATGTGAGTTTATTACTTCTCCTTTTTTTTTGCTTGGAATACGTGAATTTTTCTATAAGTTTCTTGAATTTGAATGCAGGCTTTGAAGCGTAACAACTATGATGCTGAACCAATGCTACGTTCTTGTGGTATTCAAATCAATAGCAATTTCACTCAGGTGGAAGGCCGTGTTCTGCCTGCTCCTAAGGTACTTGCCATTATGTTGGGAAATGATATCATATGAATTTGAATTCTTGTTTGCTTTATTTATTTTGTGGATTAGATTATGCTGTTTGTTTGTATTGATGGTTTGTTCTCTGAACAGTTGAAAGCAGGCAACGGGGAGGATTTTTTCCCTCGGAATGGTAAATGGAACTTCAATAACAAGGTGTTTCTTCAGGCCCCATTTATTTCCATCTGTTTCTTTCATTAATTGGTGCACTTGATAACTTACAAATGCTTGTGCAGAAACTAGTTCAACCAACTAAGATAGAAAGGTGGGCTGTAGTTAACTTTAATGCACGGTGTGACGTAAGAAATCTTGTTACTAGTCTCATCAAATGCGGAGAGATGAAGGGCATTGTAAGTAATGGTTAATTGTTTGCCTCAGAATTTCTGCAGCAAACAATCAAGTAATTGACGATAGTTGATTTCATTTTCTGACAGCTCATGAAGGATCCTTTCGATGTCTTTGAAGAGCCAGGAAATCTAAGACGTGCTCCGCCCTTGGTTCGGGTGGAGAAAATGTTCGAGGAAATCAAGTCTAGGCTTCCTGGGCAACCGGAGTTCCTCCTATGTTTGCTTCCAGAGAGAAAAAACTGTGATCTTTATGGTTGAGTTAATTGTCCCTTAGTCATTCACATTTATTAATTGCACTCGTTAATTGTCCTTTTATGTGATTCACAGTTATTAATTGTGCTCGTTTGTTTGAATACCTTTTTTTTTAAAACTTATATTTGGGTCTTTTTTGTTTTCGAGTAGCAATATCTTTATGATTGATTCTATTCAATCTCCCAGGACCGTGGAAACGGAAGAATCTTTCTGAAATTGGAATTGTGACCCAGTGCATTGCTCCTACAAAGGTCAATGACCAATACCTAACCAACGTTCTTTTGAAGATTAATGCAAAGGTACCTGGATGCCTTGAGTCCTTGCTTACCCCTTTTCTTTGGTTATCATGTTTTCTTATGCTCTCAAATCTTAAACTCTTGCAGCTTGGCGGGTTAAATTCAATGCTAGCTATTGAACGTTCCACTATGATACCTTTAGTTTCCAAGGTTCCGACAATCATCCTTGGAATGGATGTCTCGCATGGCTCTCCAGGGCAGTCTGACATACCATCGATTGCTGCGGTATCTTGACAATCATTACTTTTATTATCTCTTTGAGGCTAAATTACAGAAGCATCAAAATTTGTTTGATAAGCATCTTTCTGAATTTTAATTTTGCACTTAAAAACTCTTCAGTCCGATTATTGATATTTTGGTGAGCGAAGGGGAAATTGTTTTCAAGTTGATATCACTGGCTCTAATTATAAATGAACTGTAGATATTGCATTAATCTTGTAAGTGTACTGTATATACATTTTTCTCCCATGAGGTTTTAGTGTCTAAACTTTCAACATTCGTGGGAAAAGTTAAATTTTAATTTGTTATCTGTCAGATATGTTGATATTTGAGCCTCAAATAATAGGTGGTTAGCTCTAGGGAGTGGCCGTTGATTTCTCGTTATCGGGCTGCTGTTCGCACACAATCGCCAAAGGTGGAAATGATTGACTCACTGTTTAAGCAAGTGTCCGAAACTGAGGATGAAGGTATCATGAGGTAGGATGTGTATCATGAATGCTGGATTTAACAGTCTGTTTATGCAAAACCGAGGATGGAGGTACTAATGTAGAATGTTTATTTTAAAGTTCTTTGTTATGAATATGGGCTGATGTATGTTCCCTTGTTCCCTTCCATTGTCTGGAATGGTGCCAAGTAATTTTTGTATTCTCGATAAAAATGATGAGAATAAACAGATAAAATTCTTTTTATTTATTGCTTAAATTTACACAAAATGTTGATTCCCTGAAGGAAGTTGTGTTCTAGTAAAATTCACATTTCCTGGTCAAATTTTTTGGTTGACTGCCAATGCAATGCATATTCTTTTAATTTCAGGGAGGTTCTACTGGAGTTTTATACCAGCTCAGGAAAGAGGAAGCCAGAGCAGATTATCGTTTTCAGGTTGTCTGAGTCATTAATTAAAGTATAATTGTTTTTGTTATATCACCTAGTTTACTGGTGTTTGAAACATAAGATCTCAAGTTTTTGTTTATTTATTTATTCCTTTGTTATTGTTATTATTAAGTTTTTGAAATAATTTTTTGATTAATAAATTTGGTGTGCAATGACATTTACAGTTAAATCAAAGACATTTTTACAAGGCAAGAGAGAATTCTGCAAAAATATCTTTATTTTCAAATGTTATCAATGGTTTCATAAAATAGTTTTTGGTTTTGGACTTTCGTTAGAAAGTTAGTCCTAATAATCTGCAATGATATTCTATAGGGCTGTTTAGTATTGTTTTTAAAATAGGTGAAAATGTTTTTGTTTTAGAAAATGGGAATTTTTTTAGGAATTGTGCTGAAAGTGTTTGCAAAATTTGTCTCAAAAAACATGCAAAAATGTTTCCAAAAATTCTAAGAACGGAACCAAACGCGGTTGTTTTCTGACGTTATTTTTCTATATGTTGCATTCTTATGTGTCTTTATTGCTCTATATTGAAGTTTTACTGTTTACATAACTAATTCAGGGATGGAGTGAGCGAATCCCAATTCAACCAAGTACTGAACATTGAGGTTAATCAAATCATTGAGGTATTGAGAGCTGCTATTATCTTTTGAATTTTGTTCTGTAATTTGGGAATGGTATTAACTTAAGAATTTATTGCAGGCGTGCAAGTTTCTTGATGAGAACTGGCACCCTAAGTTTGTGGTGATTATTGCACAAAAGAATCACCATACTAAGTTCTTCCAGAATTCATCTCCTGACAATGTTCCACCTGGTACTCTTTCAAATATATGGTGCTAAACTTTATTTTAAAATAATCCGTGTTTTTCCCCCTTTCAAATAACCACTTCTTTTCCCTACCATTTTTGTTTTCTCAGGAACCATTATAGACAACAAAATTTGTCATCCGAGGAACAATGACTTTTACCTTTGTGCACATGCTGGCATGATTGTGAGCATTCTGTTCCTTTGTTTATTCTTATTACTCTGTTCTTTGCTTCAGTACTTCTGCCTTCTCTTTTTTCCTTTCAGAAAATTGACTCTATTTTATTCTTGCCTTTCTGTTAAGGGGACAACGAGGCCAACCCATTATCATGTTCTGTATGATGAGGTTGGTTTTTCAGCTGATGATCTGCAGGAACTTGTTCATTCTCTCTCATATGTGTAAGTGAACATTCTACTGTACATGTTTATGTCAAATTGACTAAAAGGCTGTATACTGTCAAAAATCCTCTCTAATCGTACTTGTGATTGTTGCAGTTACCAGAGAAGCACTACTGCAATTTCTGTAGGTAATGTTTTTTACTTTCAACTGACTGGCGCTTTTCGTCGAATCCACAATGTTTTATTTTGTCCTGTCACCATGGTATGCAAATGAGTGGCGATTACAACCCTTTTAAATTATAATTACTGGAATGCGATACTTGTTCATCTTGCAGTTGCCCCGATCTGTTACGCCCACTTGGCAGCCTCCCAGGTGGGGCAGTTCATGAAGTTTGATGACAGCTCTGATACGTCGTCGAGCCACGGTGGACTGACGTCTGCTGGAGTTCCTCCTGTGCCTCAACTCCCCAAGTTGCAGGACAATGTGAGCAACTCGATGTTTTTCTGCTGAGGCTGCTAGCTTCTGAGCACTGTGTTCGAACTTTTGAAGGCTCTTTTATGTATATATAAGTTAAATTCCCATGTTTTTCGGTATGGCCAAACCACCTTCAACACCTTGAAAAACCTTGGTATTTTGATGTTTATAGCCAAAAAACAACTACTAGATGGGGACTAATGGGATGACTTGCAATTCTAGGTGGTAGTAGGAATTTTCCATTGCTATATTTCTGGTGGTAAATTAAGTGTTTTGATGACTGACATCCAATCGGTGACTATTTATATATTAGCTGTTTTCCCCAAATTTTCTATGTGGGAGTAGTCTGGTTATGTCGATGCAGTATGTTTCTGCTAGCTGCAGTGTCTTTTTATTTAATGGAATCGGAAGAGATGCTGGTCTGTCTTGGTACTGATGATTAGCTACGTGTTTGAGCAACCAAAAAAAAAGGGAAAAAGGTTTCGGCATTTATGTTCTGGATGGCTTGGCCATCAATTCTTTGTGAGAAAGAAAAGTGTTATTTTATGACCTTACTATGTCTTCAAAACAAAGCACGGGTAAAAATATTGTTTTGACAAGAATACCTGCAATACGTAAAAGATTATTTCCATGAAGAAAAAAAAAAGCTGCACTACGCCCTAGCCAACCGTTTTTTTATTGATCTTTAGCTAAAAATAAAAATACCTATAAAATAGGAATGCCCTTGTCAAATAGCAAGGTATAAAGGATCAAAATATAGATGTAGGGATGTGACTTGAGTTACAAGAATAAACATATAGGTGTAGGATTTGGTTGAGAGTGCAAGTGTACGTCAGGTTATGGTACTGTAATAGCATTAGTCGTATATGATAAGTTTTTATTTTTCGGTAAACATTTAGGGTGATGATTAATCAACTTTTCTTGTTTGGGCTAGTAATAGGAAAAACAATCTTCTTTTCTTTGTGGACAAAAAGAGGGAAAACAACTTGCAGCCGCATAAATGTTGCTGTCGTTGAAGACACAGTAAATTAACCCAAAGCATATTATACCATTACCGTTTCAAAGTCTGCGTCAGACTTTATGTTCAACTAATCTGATATTTTCTAATCTGATGTTGATAATAGGGTTATTACCTTTTTGTGTCATGTATTTCAAGTTTATTGGGATAGTATATATTTAATTTTTGATGTCATCAAATTTATATCTCTCGAGTTCAGATTATATGTTTGTCTATATAATACATAAATCCATACACGAATATTCACTTTCGACCTTAAATATTCCAAAAATTTCCTTACGAAAGATTGAAGTAAAAAATATGCAATATAATATAAAATAAGAGATCTTCCAAAATGGGCTCTCTTTCAATTTTCTTATTCGGGTACTTTCTATTTTTTATTTTTATGTTTCTATTTAAAGGGATTTTTTTAGTCAAAATTATGTTTAATAAACAAAAGATGATTTTTTTGAAGTAAATGCAACTTAAAGGTACACATTTGAAGGTATCAAAAGCCAAGAGTATACTTTCTAAAACAATCTAAAATACTAAAAAGACAGATAACTTTTGATAAAAATACTACATTAAGAAACTTCCTTATCTTTCTGTTCAACACACATTGAACATGTTAAGCATGCATGATCTCTAGTTTTTGCCGTGAATGCATGATCTCAAGTTATTGAAGATAGATTATTAAGGTCTTTTACATAAAAATACTGCAATTTTGGATACTATAATAAATCACTTCACCAAAATCTAAAAGTAATTCGAATTCAAAAAGGACTCAAATTGTTGACATCTTTTTGTCCATTTTTTCTTTGGTGGTGGTTTATGCCAATACAAGATAACTTTAAATCGATTGAACGGCCGACATATAAATATGACAACAAAAGGTAAAAAAACAAAAAAACAAAAAAAAAAAAACTAGGAATTAGACATAATGGGAATTAATCAATCAGAACCCAATTATCTCATTAAGACATAACCTTAGAATATTTTCCTACAACTTTAGTCGTTCTATGATTAAAAGCAACTACTATATTTTCTATCACTACAACTCATCAAAATAATATAAACCATGTACTAGAGAAGCAACAAAATACATGTCAAAGCAGAGGCAAGCATTGCACTGAGAATAATCTGCCCACTGGAACCATAACTATAAGATGGAAAGCCGTTGTATTGCCGAACATCAGCAGCCGGTGGAGGAAATAGTAGGGGGCACCACAACCAAACAGGGATCTCAAGTTTCATTCCCTCGGAGCAGAAACCTTTGCCGCATAAGAAGTAATAAACCTTTGCCTCGGTCAGATTGAAAACGTCCCGACCGCCCCTAGTGACGTTCGTCAAAAAATCCTTTTCCTCGCAATTCTCGTAGCTCGTCTTGTTCACCTCGAGAACGTTGTGGGTCCACTTGTCGAATCCAAAATCTGCTCGAAATGGTAGAACCAAAAGTAATGTAAGAAAAGGCGCTTTTGTACAAAATTAGACGATTTAGATTTAGGATATAACAACGCAAGAATAAGAGGGTACCACTTACAAAGCCAATCACCAACAAAGAATTGCTCCCGAGCCGCCCAATCGGTGAAGTTAACGCCGGGTTTCCAAGTGTTCCTTCCTCCTCCCACCCTGTGAAGAACTGGGTTTCTGCATTCTGTGGATAAAAGCTTGAGAATCATTAGTGTTGTTAAGAGCACAACATGTTTTGATCTCGAACTCTTCATGGTTTTAGTCTTGTAAGTCACTTGTAGATGTCTCTCTATTTGATGTCTGTTTTTCTTTATAGAAATGGCCGAGCTTAATTGGCAAGAAAGTTGGTTTTATAACTACTAAGAACATGCATAACCCATGCATAAAATTTGGGAGGGGCAAGGGTTGTCCTTTTCGGTTTGTAGCAAATAAGTACTATAGTCACAACAAGGCTTTTTTTTTTTTTTTTTGGTTTGAGGTGAACTGTGAAGATAGCATGCAAATTGGAAGTTTTTTATTTTGCAAAAAAAAAAAAAAAAGAAGATTATTATTTCTTTGAAACTCTAGCAATTGATGGCGTCTCTTTAATGTTGATATAACTAGTAGCGGAGTTGGACCTTTTTTTGTTTCCCTAGGAGCACTGTGAAAAAGTTTAGAGTTAGTATTTCATTGAATGGATATATAATTATATATTTCAATTACTGGTAGAACACAATTATAATTTTTTTTGTTTAATGAGGAGATAATATCATATTTCAATAATTTTATAGGGGCACAGTTGTAAAATTTTAAAGTTTAAAACAAAGACAAAATATTAAATTTTAAAAAAAATGAGTGGGGGCATATACAAATTGGCTTTTTCGCATGATATAAGTTAATATGGGTTATTTTCTCTTGCATTAGAGAGAAAGATGAGAGTTTAAAATTATTGGTTCTAATCATGTTTGTTAATATATTCCTCTTGTTGTATCTTACCTTTTTGCCCCTTTTAAATTCAGTGAAAAGTAATTATCTTATTAAGGAAATAGTTCTTTAAAATTTTTGGTTAAAATTTGAAGCAGTAAAAAATCATTGAAAAAAGTCAAAAGAAATGTTTTCTGAGCCAGCTTAACTACCAGGGTCATGCTTTGCAAATTGGCTCATCATATGGAAAATCATGACAATGAGATTTGTGGGAGGATATTCCAGACTCAAAAGCTCTCCCTCTGGCTTGTATTTACTTAATATTACATTTTAATGAAAAAAAGTAGTGAACTCAGTATTTGTTTAGAGAAATATTTGTAGAATTAAATAGCAGAAGGGGAAAAAAGCTTACATTTTTTAGTCCAATGTAGCAAGGTTAAGCATCATGACTATTGAAACACTATTGTATAAAATCCCATGGATAAAAAAAAAGAACAGAAAAGGAAATGACAATACTAAACAACATTTTTGCATTCATTTATTCATGAAATGTGATGGACCACAACTCAAATGACGAAATTCCTCAGCCATGAAGCGACAGCAAGCAGCAGCACTAACGGAGTGATCTGGCCAACGGAAACCGACACCGGAGAGCTGTTTTTGACAGGATCAGGAGGGGCAGCAGCGGGCGGGATATCGAGGACATCGACGGCCACTTTCATTCCCTGAAAGTAGTATCCACCTCGGCTTAGGAAGTAGGAGGTTTTGACCTCATTGAGCTGGAACACGTCTCTCCCTCCTCCCTTTGTTATGTTTGTGATGAAATCTCTGTCATTGCAACTCTCATAGCTTGTCTTGTTCACCTCCAATACGTTGAATTGGTACTTGTTATATCCAAAATCTTTTCAGGTAAATTGACCAAAAAAAATGCATACATGAGTATTCTGGAGTCAAAATATAAATAGAGTAGGAGTTGAAAAAAAGAAAAAAAAAAGTGTTCACAAACGAACAGCATACATTATAAGTCTTTTCTAGTGGGCAAATGACTATCTCATTATTAAAATGTCCCTTTACCCTTAGGACAGCCTAGTGGGTTTGAAATTTTAATATGTTGCTCATGCTCAGGACCCAAAAAAAAAAAAAAAAAAAAAATCCTCCCGAGAAAGAAGTAGTAGTTGTTGTTGTTGTTTTTCCTTAAAAAAAAAAAAAAAAAAAAAAAAAGAAAAAAGAAATATTTCTGTCATCCCATCCCATCCCCGTTTCTTGTCCCTCTTCTCCATAGCAAAAAGTAGAGACTACAACCAAACGGAAACAACCTCAATCAACAAAGTGTTATTTAAAAACGGAAATTTGTGTAATTAGATATAGGGCTTTTATGATATCTTTTCTGTAGAAAGGCAAAAATTCCTATTGTTTTTTATCTTGCTTAGTAGAATTTTACCCTACAAGACTTTAAGTGCCTAGTTCCACCAAAAAAGATTTACAATGCTATGACATGTCACACAAATATATACATATATATATATATATATGTATATGACAGAATGTGAACTCCATGCATGCACCTATCATGTGTACAATTTAGCCAAACGGTGCGTTTACACAATCTGCAGGCTTTAACGTCCTTTTCTTGTAGAGTAATCGATACGTATGCATTACTTATATTATATATAAAATCAATTGTTAAAAGAAGCTAATTACTTTTATTGTTTTTTTTTTTTAAATCCAAGAACGGAGTAGAACAAAATTTTGGGGGTAGTATTTCAACAATAATAATAAGAGAAGAAACCTAAAATACGTGTGGTACACTGGAACTCTGAAGTGAGGAGTAATCCAAGTCAAAACCACCAGATTCGGCAACATATGTATAGATTTCAGTTATAAGTTGTAATTGAACGAAACGATGAGGAGTTTCTAGAATATAAATGATGCCACCAAAAAATTATCAAAATCTTATTTGCTGCAAAAATATTTTGAGGTGGTTTAGAAGCCTTATCAAGCGATTGAATTTGTTAGTTTCAAAAATCAAAAGTTAACCAAAAAAAAAAAAAAGGGAAGGTCAGGCAAATTTAATGAACCTTCAAAAAAAAATGAAAAATTTCAAACCATGTTTGATTGTCTAGGTTCATAAAATAAATAAAATGAAAAATACCCTTCTAATTGGTATTTCTCAAACGCCGCTTGGTCTTTGTTCTCCAAAATATGTAATATTAAACTAGAAACAATTACAAAGAAAATTTCTTAACAACAACATAAAACCCTCTTTTTGGGTAAAAAATTAAAAGAGAATTCCAACTATAAAATCAAAAAAACTTACGATCAACCAGAACCAAAAAGTGATACATAATCTAACAGTAACTTCATACTCATCTCTAATAATGAGGTTGTAACACTAGAATCTCCCACTTTAAATTATTAATAACAATTAAATAATAATAAAAAAAAAACAGAGAGAGACTCACATAGCCAGTTGCCCAAGTAAAAGTGTTCCAGAGAGGACCAATGAGAGAAGTTGATATTGGGAGCCCAAGTGCTCTTTGAACATCCAACGTAATATTAAGGGCGGCGCTTGCATTCTGTATTGTCAGGGACATGCCCACCATCAATGCCATCAAAATTATCACCATTTTCTTATTTCTCAAGCTCAAACCTAAACCCAAATCTTCATATCCTTTCCTTGTATATTAAAAAGGGCAGTTATATATTGACATAATGGAGAGGGATCAAGGGGGAAATAAATAATGGTTACAGGCATAGCTTAGCGGTAAAACCACACACAACTCCAGCTAGAAGTGAAGAGTTCGAATCCTTACCCCGAAGTTAAAAAAAGGGAAATAAATAGGACAGAGGAATAGTCCCAATTTTGGCAAGAAGAGTTGGGTACATTTCATCACAGTGCATGCTAGAGTTAACAGCTATTTTGGTCTTCTGACTCACAAAACCTTTGTTGATTCATACGTGCCTAGCTTGGGCCCTACATTGTTAAAATGGTCTTATTAGACAAAAGTTCTACTAATTAGGGATAATTAAAATTATATCCCCTATAGTTTAATGAAATATAAGTTTTGCCGTTACATTATCAAAAATCACATGAACTTCCTCATCTGAAGCCCTGACTACAGCTCCAATCCCTATGAAATCTCCTCCTTTTTTCACTGCAGCATCCGTATTCAATTTGGAAGTTCCCGGAGGAGGTCAAGTCCAGCATTTGAGGGGATGTTATGTGAGGAATTGGGCAGCTAGTGGCTTTAAACACGAAGTATGGTCAGCAATTATCCTTCCCACCATATCTAGGACATCATTGTAACCTCTATAAACATGTTGGTGTACAGACAAGTTTCTAGTCCACCATAATCCCCAGGTTAATACACAAAAAAACTCCCAAATCAGCCTTTGTCAGGTGTTTTTTAGCAAAAGGCAAGCCCGTCAGAGGAGGAGCAGCAGACTAATTGAAACCAAGACCAAAAGGTTGAATTTTCCGAGATTTCCTTGGCCCAGGGACAAGTCCATAGCGCGTGCCAGACCGTCTTTGCTTCTTCACCACATCTGGAACAGCAAGGAATACAATTAACACCTCTTTTTGAAAGGTTAGCAGTTGTAGGAAGGACTCCATGATAAGCTTTCTATATGCAAATCTTGATCTTACTAGGAATGCACATAGACCACAATTGTTTCCACCACTGACAATCCAAAGGTAAATCTGAAGTACTCATTAACACACACACTAGAGAGCCACTCTATATCCAGATCGTGCAGAATATATACCTTTCTCATTGAAATGCCATGACCAATAATCCTCATAATTGCCTCCTTCCAAAGAAATACTCAAAATTAAGTCATGATCAATAGGCCAAAAGACTTCTTCAATTTTCTCCTTATTCCATAAATTGTTCGCAATAAAATTACCAACTCAATACTCCTGATTCGCCGATCTTTAAAGAGTAATCAGCTCCCCCTTTTTTTTTTTTTTTTGCAGTCATTTTATTTGGTAGTAGTACTTTGGCTGAGGTAGCCACCGATCTATAAAAGTCCGAATCTGAAGACCATTACCAACCTGCCAACGAAGTCCCATTTTCAACAGATCACGTCCCCAAAGCAGCCCCACCACACATAGCATTGTTTCTAGAAGACGCCTCTAGAAAAGAGGTTAAGGGAAATTATTTAGGTTTTCAGTACTCGGCCAACAAGTGAATCCGGATATAAAAGTAAGCGCTATCCTTGCGTGGCTAATAGTACTTGATTGAATGTGCTCACATCAAAAAACCCCATACCCCCAATACATTTTCGTAGGCAAAGTCTACTCCAACTTGCCCAATGTATTTTTCTATTCTCGCCATTACCGCCCCACCAGAAATTTGCAAACAATTATTAAAGCTCCTGACACAGCAAAACTGGAAGCTTAAGCACACTCATTGCATAATTTGAAGTAGCTTGAGTAACGGCTTTAATAAGGATCTCTTCACCTCCTGCGAAAAAAAAGTTTCGATTGCTATAATTGTAGCTTTTTGGAAACCTTTTCCTTAATCTTCATAAAAGTATTCCTCTTATTCTGGCCAATAAAGGAAGGCAGACCCAAGTAATGGTCATGAGGAACACATATCTTTTGCAGCTGTAAAACACCCTGAATATCTCGCCCAAGGTCATCCATGACATTGGGAATGAAGCTAATCATGGATTTAGAAAAATTGACGACTTGTGCCGAAGCACGAGCATATAGATGTAGAGAGTCTGCTATGGCTGTGGCATCTTGCACCGTCGCCTGACTTAAGATAATAGAGTTGTCTGCGAATAACAAATGGCTCACACGAGGGGCACTCCGGGCTACAACAATGCCTCTAATCTCACCTCGAGTTTTTTCCTTTCTTAACAAAGCAGGCATTCCTTCGGCCCAAAAAAAAAAAACAAAAAAAAAAAAAAAAACAAAACAGATAGGGAGAAATAGGGCATCCTTGACAAAGTCCTTGTTCAGGTTTGACATTTTCAACCACACCGCCATTTACAACAAAAGACATTTTAGAGGTAGAAGCACAATCCATGACAAGTTTAATCCAGTTAGCACCAAAACCCATTTTCAACATCACTGCTTTAAAAAAAGACCACTCAATCTGGTCCTATGCCTTGCTCATATCCAGTTTAAGGCCATAAGACCGTTTCTTCCCCCCGACTTCCTTCAGATAGAATGAAGTACCTTAAACGCCACTAGAATATTATCCGAGATAAGTCTCCCTGGTACAAAAGCACTTTGTTCTTGAGCTATTAGCAGCGGCAGTACTTCTTAGAGCCGGTTAGCCAACAGCTTTGTAGTGATTCGGTAATAAACATTACAAAGGCTTGTAGGCCTAAAATCTGAGACTTTTTTGGGCCTTTAAATTTTTGGAATAAGAACAACATTGGTGCCATTAATAGCCTCCACCGACTGCTGCCTATTTAGAACACCTAGATACGCAGCCACCAAATCCGCCCTAACAACGCCCAATTTTTCTGGAAGAAAAGCTCACGGAATCCGTCTGGCCCCGGGGCCTTATTCCCATCCATCCCAAACAAACCCTCTCGAACCTCCTCGGCAGTAAACGGCCTCTGCAACCTTTCTTGCATATCTTGAGAAAGCTCAAAATTAATGGAGTCATTTAGTATTATTTTTAAAAAGGGTTAAAATATTTTTGTTTTGAAAAATAAAAATCTTTTAAGGATTGTGTTGAAAGTGTTATTAAAATTTTTGGCTTGAAAATCATGCGAAAATATTTCTAAAAATTTTAAAAATAAAACCAAAAAGGCCCTATAAGTTCTATTACTGGCACCATTTATAAGTTCTATTACTGGCACCATTTCAGAGGCATCTGGCCTACTAGAGGTGAACAATTCTTTCAAATAACCTTTCATCTCCTCCACTATCCCTTCCTCCGAAGAAATCCAATCACTGTCCGCATTTTCCACCCCCTTAATCTCATTACGGTCCCGTCGTTGGGAGTCTTTTAAGTGGAAAAATCTGGTATTTTAACTCCTCCAGCCAGCCAATTATTTCTAGGCCTTTGCTTCTGGTAGAATTCCTCAAGAGCAAGCGATCTGTCAAGTTCCTTTTCTTTGGTTTTTATCTACTCTACTATATGATGAGAATGAAGTTCGTTCCTTGTTTTTTCTAGCTCACTCTGAATAGAAGCCACCTTTCTTGGAATTTGTGCTCAAGCATTTCATTAGTAGCCGCCCCTCCCCTCTTATTTCCGTCCTCCACCAAAGACTTTAGGACTGCTCAAAATTCCTCTTTAGTCATCCAAATTAATAAAAAAGAAGCAATTCCTTTTTCTCGGCCCTCTGCCCCTTCCCACTCTATCAATCTTCCAATTCTAATTGAATCGCCCGGTGGCCAGAATCAAAGAAATCCAAGTGAGATACCTTGAAATCAGAAAAAGGCTCCAGCCATTTTTCGCAGCCAAAAAAAAAAAAAAAAAAAAAAAGGATCAAGTCTTTCAACAATGTTATCACCTTCTTATTGACCATTGTTCAGATAAAATAGGGGCCCTTGGACAAGTTGTCCGGCCAAAATTTTTTTTGACAAATGATTTTTTTTTTTTTTCATCAAAAAATTAGTTTTTTAAGCATCAAAATAGTTTCAGTTTTTTTTGTTTTTACTATGGTTAGATTTCTCTCTTTGATACAGTCATTTTTTTTCTTTAAAAAAAATTAAGACAGTTTCGATGCTTAAAAAAAAAAACTTTTTTTTAATTAAAAAAAAAGAGATTATTCTTTTAATTTTAAATTTTCTTTAACTCTTTTCCTCAAATTCTCCCAATAAAAATAAAGGGCCAACAAATACTGAATCATTAAGATCAGACTCTGTCACTTCTGCCCTGAAACTTACATATTGGCATGCACCTGATTATAAGTAGCCATGGTTTGCCCAGAATCACACTATGTACCGGGACGTTTTGATAAGTAAGCTTGTCAAAAATTTTTTTGACAAATGACCTCTTTTTTTTTTTTTAACATAAAATAATTAATTTTTTAGGCATCAAAACAGTTTTAATTTTTTTTTTTTTACTTTGGTTAGGTTCCTCTTTTCGATACAGTTATTTTTTTTTTCTTTAAAAAAATGAAACAATTTCGATGCTCAGAAAAAAAAAACCTTTTTTTAATAACAAAAAAAAAAAATCATTCACTTAATTTCAAATTTTCTTTAACCATTTTTTTCAAATTCTCCCCCATACGCCGCATCCTCGAGTCCCCACTGTTTCTACCGACTTCTGTTTATCTTCTTTATCAGGTGGAACCTACCAGCGCTTACTCACGGGATAATTTGAAAAAAGAGCAAAAAAAAAATTTTGAACGGAGAAAAGGACTTTTTTTTTTTTTGACCCATTTTAGAATTAGACTCCAATGGACTTATTGGGCCTCCAGTTTGTAGCTGGCCCAAAAGCCCAATTTTTGAACTTTTAACAGTCCACTCAAAAACGTCGCTCCCTCATTGTAGTATTGGACAATGGGGCTAGCCTCTAACGCAGCATCATTTGTCTCCTCTCTGGCTGGCTCCTCCGAATCTCCTTCAATCAAATTAAAACCAGATTTCCTGCCTTGGGACTCTTTCCTCGCTTCCCCTGAGTAGGCTCGTTGACTTCCACCGGGACTCTGAGAACGATGGTTGATTTTCCCATTGAAGCTTCCTTGTTCTCAAGAATTTTATGTATCCTCTTGAAAAAAGAGAAAAAGCTTAAAAAGCTCTTTAGGGGAGTGGGCCCTTTGGGGGTAGCTATAAGTTAGGGTCATCGGCATGATGAGAGCTTTAGCCGTGTATTCCCTCGCTCTAACCAATAAAATAAGTAGCCATGTTTTGTATATGTGTGCCTCATTTTTATGATTGATTGTTCTATATTCTTAGCGTTTCATGTTTACCTCGTTACGTGTGCTAACTTGTTTTTGCGTGCTTGGTTTCCTTGCTCGTTGTTGCTTATTGAATTCTCGTGATATTTTTGTGTTATTGTGACATGCCAATACATACTCATGGTAGCAATATGGTTTACAATTGTGGTTTGTTGCCTTGTAGGTAACGTTCTAGGCTGATTTGCTAATTAAAAGGGGTGACGAGAGTGTCGTACAGCTCGCCTACACTAAAGGTCGAAGTAACTGGTTCATGATAATTGGTATCGAAGCCATAAGGTTATAGCTTGCTGTGTGCGTGATGGTGATGTCATACACTGCCAAAATTGAAGAATTAGAATGATGGGTTGGAACCTCAAAGTTCATGATTTGTCTACGAAAGCTCGACAGGGTTGATGTTGCAGAACTAAAGAGAAAGGTTACCTTCTTGGAAGGCCTCCACCTTTGGATCGATGAACTCAAGACTAAGGCGAGAAGTTCTTCCCTTTAAGCTCACCTCCACGAGTGGAGCGCATCGGCGCACTAGAAGGCCTTGTACAAGAGCTACAAGGGACTATTAGGGACATGACGGAGGATTGTCGAGGATCCATCGAAACACTGAGGAACGAGCTCATTAAGATTGGTACTAAGCTCAATCTCACCATGTGTGTGATTGGAAACCAATCGGTTGCCATGCCCATGGGTGTGGAGTACGGTTGATCGAAGGTGCCTGAGCTGAAGAGATATGAAGCTGTTCGAGATGCAAAAGAGCTTAAGAATTTCCTCTTCGACTTGAAAAAATACTTTCGCTTGGTTTGCTTGGAAGAGGATGCAAAAGTAACCAAGACTATGATGTACCAATATAGAGATGCTAAACTAAAGTGGATAACCAAGTATGAAGATATTCAGTAGGGCCGATGTACCATCAATACATGGGAGGAATTTAAGAGAGAGTTCAAAACTCAATTCTGTCTCTAGAATGTCGACTATATGGCTAGGCGCTACTTAAAAGCCTAAAGAACACCAACATTGTCCATGACTATATGAAGAATTTTGCAAGCATCATGTTGGACATTTAAGATATGTTTGAGAAGGACAAGGTCTTTTCATTCCTTGAAGGGTTAAAGCTATGGGCAAGATAAAAACTTTAAAGGCAAGGGGTTTGAGATCTTTCCATAGCCTAAGCTATCGTGGAACACTTGATGAATTAAATGCCAAAGATGCATAGACCAAGGAGAGTCAAGTTGCCCCTAACTCAATCAACGCAGGTGGCAAAAAGAATGTGAACAATATGGCGGAAGTCAAGAACCTCCTTAAAACAGACAAGATTAAGCACCGTAAAGAAGCCGTTGTCTTGTTTGCTATACAAGAGGCGCATAAAGCCTCAAAGTGTCCCATAGTGGAAAGCTGACTGTGTTGCAAGCCTTGATCCAATAAGAGACCTGTGAAGAAGAGATCGAAGAGAACAAAGAGAACTTGCACATGGGAGCCTTGCGGTTCCTATGCATCTTGAAGAAAGGTACTGAAGCAAAGAGGAGCGAGGGTAAGGGCCTGATGTTCATTGATGCTATGTTGAATGGGAAAGCCACCAACTCTTGATTGACACTAATGCCACACATAACTTCATCTCGAAGATACAGGCACAACACCTTGGCCTTAAGCTTGACAAAGACATAGGCCACATGAAAGCGGTCAACTTGAAGGCCTTGCCTATAACCGGGATGGCAAAGTAGGTATGTGTCAAGATTGGCACTTGGAGGGAATTAACTGATATGATTACTATGTAGTTGGACTACTTTGATGTAATCCTAGGAGTGAAATTCTTGATGGAGAAGGGTGGCATATCGATCCCTATAGCAGGAAGCTTGTTGCTTATGGGTGAGCAGCCTGTTGTGGTGCCTGCTAAGGTGAAGCAAGCAGCAAAATTCAAGCTCCAATTTGCCCTACAATTCAAGAAAAGAGCCAAGTGATAAGAACCATCCTATGTAGCAGTCCTTACCCCATTGGAAGACAGAGCAGAAAGCCAATGCCACTTCCCCTTGAAGCCATATTAAAGGAGCATGGAGATATCATGCCTGATAAGCGCCCAAAGATCTTGCCACCAAAGAAAAGTGTGAATCACTAGATCAAGCTAGGCCCGGGGGCCAAGCTGCTTGTGAAAGTACCTTATCGAATGGCGCTTCTTGAATTAGCTAAACTCAAAAAGCAACTTGATGAACTATTCTAGGCAAGCTTCATTCGACTATCAAAGGAGCCGTTTGGAGCTCCTGTGATATTCCAGAAGAAGTAGGATAGGACTCTATGCCTATGCATTGACTATAAAGCCTTGAACAAGATCATCATGACGAACACTACCCCACCCCATTTATTGCCGACCTCTTTGATTAGTTGAGTCATGCCAAGTTCTTCAAAAAGCTTGACCTTCATTCGGGATACTATTTGGTGAGGATTGTAGAAGGGGATGAAGTGAAGACTATGTATGTCACGCTATATGGGGTGTTTAAGTTCTTGGTGATGCCATTTGGGTTGACAAATGTAACAGCCACATTTTGCACATTAACAAACCAAGTCTTCCACGAGTTCCTTGATAAGTTTGTGGTAGTCTATAGTTCTACTCTGGAAGAGCATATGGAGCACTTGAAGTTGCTTTTTTAGAAGTTATGGGACAACCAACTTTATGTGAAGAAGGAGAAGTGCTCTTGTGTACAAGAGAGCATCAAGTTCCTTTACCATATGATAGACTATGGCCATATCCGCATGGATTTGGGAAACGTGAAAGCCAGCAAAAAGTGGAAGGTGCTAGCGGGTGTGAAGGAACTATGCTTATTTCTTGGATTAGCAAACTACTACTAACATTTTGTTAAGTGCTATTTCAATAGAGCCCACCCTTGACTTAACTATTGAAGAAGGGTGTGATATGGAAGTGGAGCAATCGATGCCAAGAAGCAATTGAGAGTTTGAAGCAAGCCACAATGAAGGATCCTATGCTTGCACTCCTAGATATCACCAAGCCATTCGAGGTATATAACATTGGACTATGCCGTAGGTGGGGTGTTATTCCAGTAGGGCCATTCGGTGGCCTAAGAGAGTTGAAAGTTATCTAAAGTAGAAAAGAAGTATACGACGCAAGAGAAGGGGCTTCTGGCCGTGATTCATTGTTTGCAAGTGTAGAGGCACTATCTTCTAGGTTCAAAATTTGTTATGAGGACTAACAATACATTTGTGAGTCATTTCCTTACACAACCAAAGATTACCCCAAGGCAGACTCGATGGCAGAAATTTTTGGAAGAATTCAACTTTCATTTTGAGCATAAGGCTGGTTGCACTAATCAGACGATGAATGCCTTGAGTCGCAAGGCTAAACTTGTGATGCTAAAGATGCTAGCTAACATGTCAGCTAGAGTAATGAGTACTCCAATCAGAGAATGCATCAAGGAAAACTTAGAGAAGGACCCAACCGTGAAGACCTTATTGAAGCTTGTACAAGAAAGGACAAGTTGCCAGTTTTGGGTAGAGAATGGACTTCTTTTTTGCAAAGAGTGACAGCTTCTATGTTCCAAAAGCCAGAGACTTGTGGAAGAACTTTTGTGAAAGTGTCATGACACTTTGTGGGTAGGCAATCCAGGGTGGAAGCATGCACACGCCCTATTGAAGTAGGGGTACTATTGGCTACAAATGCATGATGATGTTGCAAAGTATGTCAAGACCTATGTCATTGGCCAGTAAGATAAAGTGGGGAGGCAAAAGACACCTAGACTATTGGAGCTGTTATCTATACTGAGTATGCCATAGGAAAGTGTCTCACTTGACTTCATCACTAGCCTCCCAAAAGTGTGGGACTTGTCGACTATCTTGGTGATCATTGATAGATTTTCGCAGAATACAAAATTCGTTCCGAGGTCCAAGTATTGTGGAGCATAGGACATAGCCTAAATTTTCTTTAAAAACATTATAAAGTATTAGGGCGTGCCTCAAAACATAGTCAGTGATCGAGACACAAGATTCACTAGAATCTTCTGAATTGAGCCATTCAATCTTCTCGGCTTAACTTGGACATTTCTTCCAACTACCACCTATAGATAGACAGATAGGTAGAGAGATTCAATGGGATACTGGAGTAATATCTATGGCATTTCGTTAGTGCCAAAAAAAAAAAAAAAAAAACTGGCCGTACGTACTTGACGTAGTTCAATTTTGTTTAAATGCCCTAAAAGGCTCCTCCACTAACAAAAGTGCTTATGAGATTGTGCAGGGTCAACAGCCTCTTTTGCTACACACAGTTCACGAATATCTTGGAAAGAATTCATGAGCCTTCAACTTCACTAAAGAATATAAGACCAATAATGAGATCGTCCGAGCCCACTTAGTGAAAGCCTCAAACAAAATGAAGAAATGGACCGATCAATAGATAAAACCACTCGAGTTCCAACCAAGGGACATGGTTTTGGTGAAGATAGTGCCAGATCGACTCTGCTACCAAGGGGAAAAATAAAAGACTGATCTATAAATATGAAGGGCCATGTCTAGTGATTACAAAAATCAAAAAGGCATTACGCAAGATCGATACTCTAGCTTGGATAAAGGTGCACCTAGCATTCCACGTCAACCAGCTCAAGCCATACCATCTAGAGCGGAACCAACAGCACAGGAAGAAGATTGTCATCAGTTGAAGAAAATAAGACAGAGAAGTTGAAAAGATCAGAGACGAAAGAATCCTCATCATCAATTGCTAGCCAAGACATGATTACCTTGTCAAGTGGCAGGGCATCGGAGAAGAAGAGATTAATTAGGAGAAAGCTAAAGACCTAAAGGACTAGAAGCAGCAAATTGAAGATTTTAAAGTAGCACAATCATCAAGGACAATGAGTGATTGAGTAGGGGTGGGGCTTAGGAATTCCATGTATCCTTTTGAAAAAGGAGAAAATGCATAGAAAGCTCTTTAGAGGCATGGTCCCTTAGGGTAGCCATGGACCGAACCACCGGTATGATGAAAGCTTTAGTCATGTACTTCGTTGCTCTTATTAATAGAACAAGTAGCCATGTTTTGTATATGTGTTGCCTGCTTTTATGATTAACTGTTCTATGTTCTTGCTGCCTCATGTTTACCTCATTATGTGTGCCAACTTGTTTTTTGTGTGCTTGGTTGCCTTGGTTGTTGCCATTTATTGAATTTCGATGATGTTTTTGCCAACTTGTTACGATATGCTAATGTATACTCATGCTAGCAGCATGGATTACAATCGTGGTTTGTCGCCTTGCAGGCAATGTTCTAGGCTAACTTGCTAATTGAGAGGGGTGACACGAGTGCCACACGGCTTACCTGCATTAAAAATCGAAGTAGCCTGACCATGACACATATACTCTTCCATAATTATCGGGCTTTCGGTGGCTGTCTTGAAGACTAGAAAAAGGCCATATAGAGGGTGGAGCTCTCAGTCATGCATCAAAAGTTAAAGAAGCTTGTCTTTCATATGGCTTATTCTCACATTCCCAAATAATGCGGCCGAATTTCCACAAGCAAAACAAAAATTTGTTAATTTTTCATATTGGAGGTTAGCACACACCATCGAACCCATATTTTCTAATCGAAGTAGGATAAAGTGTCTTAGAAGATTTGTAACATCGAGCAACAGTCGGATTCTCACAAACCTCCCAATCTACTTCCCATTAGAATCCTTCTCAACATCAATAAAAACCCCAATAATATTGTCGATGATTTCTACAAAATCCTCATTCTTCGAATCGTGGGACAATCCGTGAACATGAACCTAGAATCGAGTATAATAAAAATAATCCGCATCAGTAGAAATCTCATCTTCAAAATGCTTTAGCACCAATAGCGATTGGTTAAAAGTCCATGGTTTCGATTCCAGTATCTTGTCCCTATCCCTGGCATTAGGGAAGAAGAATAAGAAAATCCTCGATTCAACCTCCCTCATGACCATCTTATTCTCCATTCCCCAGAGCTTCATCATTGTGGACATAAACGCTTTCCTATTGAAAAGCCTCTTTGTCAAAAGCTTACTTACTAAATGAAAAGCCACACCTTTTCTCCCTTCTTGTATAACTACATCATCTATTCTCATGATCTCCTCTTCCTCAGCGTAGATAGAGAGATGTCCTTATTTGTTAACGATCTGCTCCATGCCAAACATTCACTAGACTCTCACTTAACCTCCAAACAAACACTCCCACGAGCTCTCTGGTCTAGGCACTCTCACATAATGAGAGAAAATGAAGTTTTTTTTTTTTTTTTTTTCAATTTTTCTAAATTTTAGATACAACAAAAATCTCTCTTTGATAGGTTTGAAAGGGAAAACTAAATTATGCCTCACCAAAAATATAGTCGTTATTGAGTAAAATGGTCAGTGAAAGTCATTCTTGTAGAGAATTGGTTTAAGTAATTTGTTATCAATTCTTAAACCTAAGACACACTAAATCTAAACTCAAAATTGAGAGTATTGATTGTTAACTAAATTACTATATTAAAGAAAACACATGAGAATAAATAAATACAAAATAAAAGTCGCACAATAATAATAAAACCAGTTAAAGAATAATTTTTCACTATTAAACAATAACTAAAAAGTTAATTACAAAAATTATTTCCAACTCGATTGAAACTACCGACTGTAGATAACAACATGCTCTGCTATTTTAATCTGTCTTTACTATGTAGTTTAATAAAACAAGCTTTTTATTTCATCTCTTTATATTAGATAGCTTTGAACAAGCTATCTACATTCTATTCAACAGAAGCATTAAGATGAAAAGATATTTTGATCTAAGCGACAAACACACAAGCTCGATTAATTCAATCCAAGTTATGCTCTACATCGCAATCAAACAAAAGCCTTCTACAATTATTGACCACACAAATCAAGAATTCAAATCTAGCAATAGATAAATTTTTAAATCGTATTTAGTTACACACCTAAACAAAACAAGAAGATAATCACATACAATAATTATAGAAGAACACAAACAATCTCAATTGAAAAATTAGAAAAATAATTCTGACAATCAATCACATAGACATGTCTTAGTTTTGAAATCACCTTAACTAAAAATAAACCTCAATTAAAAACATAGAAAAAGAAAAGAAAGAAAGAAAGAAAGAAAGAAGAAGAAAAAAAACGATTTTGGTGTTGAACAGTTTTCGAAGCAAAAATTCTCCTTATACCACCACTAGAGACTTTCTCTTTTCTCTTCTTTTGGTCTCCAAAACTATATAAAAGGGCACCTAAATTCACCCTAGAATGCCCAATTTATATACTTCTAATGTTGGAGTCAAAACGAAAAAGTTTAGAGCTTTCTTGGACTAAAAATGGAATAAGTTTGCACTCCCAGTGCTACGGCCGGCTTCAATTGTGGTGATACAATGCATGTTCCTTGTAAAACTCCATGCTCAGCTTCTCGAAGAGCACTGTTGCACCCATGACTGGGACTGCAGCTCCTACCCTTTGGAATTTGGCTTGTTTTACACTCAGTTGAAGGATGCAGTGAGCAAGTTTCATGCTGTGGCAAAAATAATTAGAAAGTCTCGATGCACTTTTGAAATGCCCCAAAATCCATGTTTTTGCCCACTTCTATTTCTTTTCCTCAAAGTACCTACAAAACACAAAAACAAATAAAACACAAGAAAATATAAGAAACTAACAAAGAAAACACAAGGAAGATTGATAGAAAAATATGTGAAATTATCTTTCTCTCTCACTCTCTCTCTCTCATTTTCTTTTCCTTTGGTGCGTTGCCTGAGTCATTTTCTTTTCCTTTGGTGCGTCACATGGGTTGGGCGAAAGCCCGTCGCCACTGCTCAGCTGGCTTTTGGTCCTCCTACCTAAAGACGTGCTCGGGTCTTACTGCAGCTCTCTGATAGTGTCCCACTCCTAAATCACCGTGCTCATGGGCGACTCTTGACAAGATAAAGGGGCAGTGATGTTATGCTCCGTTGCTTTTTCTTTGAGTGCGTTAGAGTCTAGTGGTGTTGATACCTCTAGGGCTTTTGCTCTGTCATCGTTTTAGAATTAGGGAGATGGCGGCTTGTGAGGATTGTCATGGCATTGGTGGGGAATCTGTGACCATCTTTGACAAGGCGGGATTTCTTAGGTGGCTGTAACTATTTGACACGAAGTTGGTGCCTTAGATGCCCCTTGTCGTGATGGCGCCAGTGACTACGTTTTTTGGTCGTGGTCCTCCCTCTTCTGACGTCGAATTTTTTCCTTGATAGTTCATTGTCTTTGCAAGTCTTCCATTTGCCTCTAGATCAACTGTTTCTTAGAGCTTGCCCAACGACATGTACGTGAGGCTAGGTCTTCTCAATATTGTTTTTTAATTTTAATTGAAGTTTGGTTTTTGTTTACAATAACGAAGGTTTTTTGTTTTGTTCTGTTATTGTGTCTTGGTTTAATATATGTTGTAATAACGAAAATGGTTTCGCCATCTTCCAGATTATTGTTAGTGTATCTGTAAAATCTTGTTTCTTTGTAGGGTTTTTTAGTTTTAGTGGTGATTTTGGTGTTACGGTGTCATAACCCTTGATCAATTAGTCTTCCTTTTGATTTTGTGGGGTTTTTTTTAAAGAGCATAGCGTAGGCTCTCCCTTCCTGTGTGTGTTGATATGATTGTACAGATTGTATCTGTCTATAATAAAGATTATACCTTATACTGCAGGGTCAACCATATTGTTTGTATTGGTTTGTGGGTTGAATATAATTTGCTTTCCTTTAAAAAAAAAAAAGAAAAAGACTAACTTTAGCACTTTTTTAGAGACTCAATTTAGAATAACTTTTAATTTAAAGATTGTTTTTAAAAGAAAAAAAGTTTATGGACCTGTCATGAGTCTTATTTAATGGTTTAGATTCAAAATTTAGAAGAATAGCCATTGATGAGACACTCTTTCAATTTAGAGACTATTAATGAAATAAAAATGGTTGATCCGAATTTTAAAGGAAAAAAAGAATTGAGGGCTACTCAGATTTATTCTTTGATTTGAAATGATTCATTTATTTGTTTGGACAATGATCTCCTCGCATTTTTTGCGTCGGATTTTGAATTAATTCAGTTTATAGTAATACTGGATCAATACAATAGGTAGGACAAAGTAACAGTACATATAAAGAGACACTCTAAAACTGGACTCAACTTTGACAAAGAGTCTCACAAAAGTTCAAAAAAAAAAAGTCTCTTCATAAATGATTTAGGGGAAAAGATGTCATAATAATTAGAAATAGGTAGATTTTTTTGAGACCATGTGCCTCCTTTCTCAATTCTCTCAACCTTTTTCTTTTCTTTGCGACAAAATGACCCCATTTGTTATTTTTTTTAAGAATTTTTGAAAATATTTTTGTACACTTTTTGAGGTAAAAATTTTAAAAACACTTTCAACACAATTCCCTAAAAATTCTTATTTTCTAAAACAAAACAATTTTCTCCCATCGTGAAAACACTAATCGTCCTAAATTTCTTGTATAATTAAGTCGGGTGGGAGAGAGAGTAATTGGGTAGTTTTTTTATTGTAAATTTTACAAGATATTTTAAAGCAATTTTTTTACGTCTCATTTAATAGAAATAAATGAGGATTTCATTGAAATTAAGCATTATAAGAAAGGAAAGTTACCTTCCAAAATTGTACACTACTGAATTCAATTGAGAAAGAGAAAAATATTGTTACAAATGCAATAATCGAAGCAGGGTCAAGTTTATAGCATTCCATGTAAAGTTTCCTAGCTCAATTCTTTCCTTAAAAAAAATAACTTATGAAATCAATCTATTCTTTCCTAAAAACAATAATTTATTAAATCAACCCTAAAAACAAAAATTTATGAAATCAACCGTTATAATTTGATTTTTTTTTTTTTTGTTATGCCGTCATTGTCTTTTCAAGAGTTACTATACTAGTGCAACTGTGACACTCGTTATTTCTAACGGGTATCATTATAATTAAATTAATTATTAGTGTGTTAATTAAAATTTTTATTTCATCTAAAATCTATTTCACAATATTTATTTCTACATATTTTCAATTTTTCTAAAATTTTTCTACACCAATTTAACATATTTACTGAAATACCCTTGAAACTTTTATTTAATTACAAAAATACTATTTGGCATTTTGTGCAACAAAGTCTCCGATAGAGACCATCCTTCAACTACCTATCCCCCTTTAATTATTTTGATCTTCTCTAAGTCTCCTCCCTTCACTCTCTCTCACACATCTCTCTCTTTTTCTCTCTCGTTTCTTCTCTTCTTTCTTCTCTTTGATTTCCCCAAGATCGAGGATCATCAACTTAGCCTCAAGATAATCAAGAGAGAAATCCAAGGTTATTTTCTTAGATCTTTCAAAATCACATAACAAAGATCAAGGATTTTTGCAAACAAAATCACTAATTTTCTCCAAGCTTGAGATAAGGTTTTCTAAGCAAAAACTTTGATCTAAATTCGTGTTTTAGCATGAGATTTCTAAAAAATGTGTGTTTGATGTTTGTAGGAATTATACAACGTTTTTGAAGTTTGATTTACATAGATCTTTGTTTAAAACGAGATTTGAATTAGTTTTGAAAAGTTTTGATTTTTGGATTAGTATTGTATGCTAAGTATGAAAATTTTAAGAAAGATAATCTATATTTGTTTGAATGTGATATTTCATAGTTTTATGCATTTTATATGTTCTAGAAGTTGATAAAAAGGGTCAGATTGAGTTTTAAAGTTTGAAACCTTTAAAAATAGAAAATTAAATTTCAAGAAATTCTTCTATCGACAAGCCAAACTTGCTAATTAGTAGGCCAAACCCGTTGGCAGGTTCTGTAAGCCGAACCCTGTAGACTGGTAAGCCAAACTCTACTAGACCGGCAGGCTGAACCCTATGGATTAGCAAGCCGACAAAGAGGCCTAAAATGTGTAGTTTGATCGGGAGGCCGAAAGTAAATGATCGACAAGTCAATTGGTCAATCTAAACTCATTTGTTTTTCGATGTTTTGTATTACAAAATGTTTCAAGGATTTTATATTAATGATTATGGCACGCTAATAAGAATATATGGTACATGATTATAGAATAGGACTTAAGTTAAAGCATGGTTATTTTAATCGTTGTAGGATAACAAAGTACTTGAAGCTTATGTAGTGAATTTGGTATCGTGAGCTGGAACTTAGCAACGTTGTATTCGCCAAGAGGTAGGGAATCTATTACTCATCTTTTGTGAGGTTTTTATGAAATTAAAATTAGTTATTTACATTGCAAGATATATATGTATGTTGAACTGCTATTATATGAATATTACTTATGAGAAAATGACATGAACTTGTCATGTATTATACAGGGAGGAATAAATTGATTTGACATGTATTGTCATAAATTGAGAAGCATGGTTAGGAAAACTAACTCTATATATAATGATTGATTATAGAGAAATGGTAAGACGTAAAGAAAGCGACAGTTACGTCATTGAGTATGAATACCTTAAAAGGTCAAATATAGGGAGGTGATGACGCTCCCTTGGGTTCTCAGAAAGTATTATACTAGAATCGACTTGGTGAGGATTCGGGGCTTGATGTAGCCTCACCTGACATTCTTGGAATAATTGAAGAGTGAAAAAGTGCACCCATTTAGGTTTCGATGAGTTGAGTGATAAATACTCTATTAAAACGTGGATACCTAAGAACATTGATGAACTACAATATTTGTACATATGTATATGTATGAAACTCGGCAATTATTAACGTAAGGTATCCATAGAATATGATCATAATAAATTCTATAAGATGAATAATGATTGAGAATTAACTAACCATATAGGTTTTAATATGACAATGATAAAAACCTAAAGGTGAATAATGGTTTTCCCTACTGAGTATATTGTCGTTCATTCCCCTATATTTCATCTTTTTAAGACTCACAAAGTGTGAGGTGGCAATAAGAAATATAGTTGAGGAAGCTATGTATTTGTGTTCAATTGGAATCTCTTCTATTACTGAGAATGTTCTCCTTGATAATGTAAGTATCGTATGTTACTTTCTGTAACTGTATGAAGATATATTGAGAGTTGAAATGATGATGATGGTTTTATATTATTGAATTAAAGGTGCTACATTAAACTATAGTTTATTTGTTGTTTATGTTTTTATTTTGATTTGAGAGTTTTCATTTAAGTCCGAGGCAAATTTGTTTTGAATCATTATTTTTATTTTTCAGATCTTTATGTAATTTATTAAAAACTGTTAACCCCCACTTAGAGCATTACAGATTTTTTGGTATTAGAGCCTAAATTCAGTTAACCTAAGAAATATACACCACTTTAAATATCAGTTTTCAAGATGGTTTTAAAGTTGAATTTTCAATGTCTTCATCAAATTGAACCTTTAGGTTGATTTATACAGTCCAAGAGGACGTCGTAACATAGAAAAGCCCTAGAATAAAAGTACTAATGGTTATGCGAGTGCGATGATTATAAAGAATGAATTTATACATATATTGCTTAAGAGAGAATCATCCAGTTACAAGGATTTATAAGCCTTTTTATCTCATGAGAAATGATAAGAAATACAAGGCTTAAGTTATTGATCCCAAGGTTTGGCATGGTTGTGCCAAATTCTTTATAATTGATTCAAACCTATGTAGTGATTATGCATGGACTTGATCGAGTACTTAAGCCTCAATAAATTTTCTTAGAGATTCTATTTACTTGAGGAATATGAGATAAGTTAGAAATCCATGACATTGAACCTTGAGCAAGATAAATGTTAATCTTTTAGTCTGTCACGATTTTGCAAAGTCAAAAAATTTATGAATTTTAAGGTTGGAATATTTCTGTTGCGTACATTATATTTAAGTGGTAACTTTAGTCCTTATGAATAGATTTAATGTGAAAATGTCCAATAGAAGTTTTCTTAAGTAAATCATAATACTTAAGACATCTGTAATGATTTTGGACCTTTACGATGAAAGGTTTAACTTTTAGATGTTTAGATGTAAATCTCTTGGTTATTGAAGTTTTGTTATATAAGGAAATTTAGGATTTTATAAGTGGGATTGTGAGGATAGTAAATGTTTTTAAGTAGTAATATCAATGGTCTTTGCTCATTGATATGGTCTTTGTTGGAAGACAGAAAGTATATTGATTTCGATGTTAGTCACATTCAAACCCTTGGTAGTGTTAACGGTGAATATATATTAACAGATATTGAGTATTAAGGATAAGATAGGAGTGTATATATTATTCAACAAGATTTTAATTAAAAAAAATTATTTGGGTTACAAGAGGATTTTGTTGTTATGGAACGATTTGGATAACATTCAGGAGGACTTTTAAGTATTATCAAATCAAGTTTGTCGTTTATTTTGGTCAATTCTCTTTTAAGTGGGCTACAAATTAGGCTTAAGATCTGTACAATTTGGGCTTTAAATTTCATGTTAATTAATTAACTCGTTCCAAATGTGTTAAGGCCTGAAACAACCTGACCCATTTCAACTCATAACATTTGGGCCTATTCCAAGTTCTAAACTAGTTCAGCCTATTAAAAAGGAAAAACAAAATGTTGTCTCTTGCACGTCGTCTTACATGTGTCACCTTCAGTGATTCAATCATTGTCAACATATACGTTTACTGTGCATAGGTACTTATTTCTCTGAGTTCACTTTCTTTCTAAATTTATGATTCTCTCTCTAGATCGCAAACCCTCTTCCTTCTCTCTAGAACTTCTTTTTTCTCTCTCTAAAAGAAGAAGGATTTCCAGAATTCTACAACTTATTGTCTTGATTTTTCTTTTTTATTTACTCTTCTTTCATCTCATTATGGATCTAAAGTACCAACACCTGAGAAAATATTTTCCATCACTTTCCCAAAGGGTTCTCAGAAAGAAATACAAAACTATGATCACTCGGTTGTGGATTCTTATGCATTTTGGCATCCCTGGTGATGTGAGGATGTTAATAGAGGGGAAGATCCGTCTGAGTGACTTCATTCAAGATGTTAGTTTACCAGGTATGGGAACCATTCGTAGTGCGATGAAAAAAAAAAGCTCTTGCCATTGCAGTCACTTGTAACAAATGTGGACGACAAAATTGTAACGGTAAATGTACTTCGCCTAGATTTGTGTCTATAAATAGAGAGGATAAAATAAAGTTTTGCAGGGATGGACTTTCTAAGGAAAACTTGGTAGACCTCTATGCTTCTCTTCAAGATCATCCTAGTGGATATGTTCAACGTGCCATCTTAAAACTTTGGCCTAGATTCCATGTAGAAAAACAACGTCTTAGGAATATGGTATTTCAAGATCCTATTTGCTAAATCACAAGAAAACTAGATGGAGAATAAGTCATCACTCTATAAAGGTTGTTCAGTGTTTGTTTGAAATCGTTTCAGTTGGTGCTTAATAATTGTCTTTCTCTTCAGTAAAAACTATTTTGTATTCAAAACATTTGCTTTTATGAGTCCAAAATAATTATGATTGTTAAATTAACACAGTAAGTGTTAGTGTCTCATTTAATTTATGGCTATCTTTTTATTAATAATAATAATAATATATATATTATCTTATCAGACACAGCACATGTTGTATTGTAACATGTTTGAATTTTTGAAACTTATCTAGATATTTTGAGACTTGTGTCTCAAATTTCAAAAGTTCTACAGTAGTTTGTCGTTTATATTGATTTTCTAAATTTGGTGTACATCTGTGAAAAGGTCTTTAGTTGTGTCAGAGTGTCTTCTGTCAAACTACTCTCAATTGTCAAAAGTTATACAGTTCGACTCTAAATTTTTCAAAAAGTATATCAGGCTTTTCATAACTATCAATCGCTTTTTCTTACTTTCTTACCTGCATAATATTTTGTTTAGACCTTTGGATTACCTGTTTGTTACCTACTAGTCTGCCTCCTTAGTCTTTTTGCTTATCCATCATCTTTAAAATGTTATGTAGAACCCCGAGTATAAATGGAGCAGCCATAAAGCAAGCACTCATACAAACCAAATATGTCTACCTTCCAGTCAACTAGGAAAATAAAGAATGTTTGTGTCTTTTGTGGTTCTAGCCTAGGAAAAGATAAAGTCTACCTGGAAGCCGCAAGATACTTAGGGCAAGCCTTAGCACTCAGAAGATTAACCTTACCTATGGGGTGGTAGTTTAGGATTAATGGGAAATATGACAACAACAGCTAAGTCTAATGGTGCTGAAGTCCTGGGGATTATTCCTTGTCTCCTGGCTGAGGAGAACCTTTGTAGGAAAACAATAGGTAGGGAAAAAAGAGTTTTGAACACCCCTGAATGTTATAAAGCCATGATTGATAATTTTGATGCTTTTATAGCATTACTTGGTGGTCTAAGTAACATTGAGGAAATATTCGTGGTTGGTAGTAGAAATTTATTAAGCATTCACTCTAAACCCTTGGGACTATTAAATGTAAATGGTTTTTATGATGGTCTTTTAAAATATTTAGATTACATTGTAGAAGAAAGCTTCATTGTAGAATCAGGGAGACAAACCTTTGCTACTACTTTAACAGCTAAGGAATTGCCAAATAAGATGCAAATCATCCATCTGAAGTTTGACACTGCAATATCCAAGCTTGAATGGAAGAAGGAAAGCTGGAAGCGGCCATTTGATTTGAATCTCCACGTGTAATATTTTAGTTTTACCCATGGCATGTATGTCCGTAGTTCATGTGTTACAAATAACCGGTTTCCCCACACTCTGTATTTCTTGTGACATTTGTTGTTAAAACTTTTAGATTCATTGATCCTAATGCGAGGATAGCTAGTGATACGGAGTATTTGATACTCTCGAAACGTATCCCATTTAAGGTCTGATCTTTTGTTTATTGATATTTTTGTATTCTCTAAGCATGCATGATATGGATAGCTGGAAAAAAGAAGTACCTTATACTCACATATCCGTATCATGTTTGTAATGTGTAGTATTTTGTTAATGTTTTGTGAAAGTACTAAAGTTAATTGTAGAGATATTCCGCAGTAAGATATAAGTGTATTATTTAGGTTGAATGTTTATGTCATGAGAGTAGCCGTTTATTGAGGTATTTGTCGAGGTTGCTTACAACCACAAGATTACTTCTAATATCTCTATGTATGAGTTTAATTGTATGATTTTAAATAAGAATGCTTGTGTTATATATTTTATGATTATGTTTTAGTTTATTAGTTGGAATATAAAATTAACCATATGCAACATTTTCTTACTCCAAAGGAGAAGAAACCCAAAGATGAAGTATACATAAATTCTTTGGCAATCTCCTTAATGTAATTGTAAATCATGGTCCATGGATAGTGAAGGACTAGAAAAAAATGGTATGATCAGTATGTGTACTTCTCTAATCAAAGATGTAGGCCGTAATGCAGTGTTATCAATTCGAAACCTACTAGAAATACTCTTGTTGAAGGATTTGATATCTAGAGTAAGGTTGATAATTCAAGTAAATGAATGGAGATATTGTAACCCACATTTGGAGACAAATACTACTGAGGGTGTAGAGTCGAAAGTGGAATCATAACAAAATTGTGATTTTTCCTAGTATCATTAGATTTGAAATTTTGAGGACGAAATTTCTTTAAGAATGGTAGAGCTGTGACACCCGTTATTTTTCTAACGGGTAGTATTATAATTAAATTAATTATTAATGTGCCAATTAAAATTTTTATTTCATCTAAAATCTATTCCACATTAATTATTTCTACATATTTTTAAATTCTCTAAAATTTCTCTACACCTATTTAACATATTTACCGAAATACCCTTGAAACTTTTATTTAATTACAAAAACGACATTTAGCATTTTGTGCGCCAAAGTCTCCGATGGAGACCACCCTTCACCTACCTGTCTCCCTTCAATTATTTTGATCTTCTTTGAGTCTCCTCTTTTCACTCTCTCTCACTCATCTCTCTCTTTTTTTCTCTCTCATTTCCTCTCTTCTTTCTTCTTTTTGATTTCTCCAAGAACGAGGATCACAACTCAGCTTCAACATAATCAAGAAAGAAATCCAAAGTTATTTTCTTAGATCTTCCAAAATCACAGAACAAAGATCAAGAATTTTTGCAAACAAAATCACTAATTTTCTTTAAGCTTGAGGTAAGGTTTTTTAAGCTAAAACTTTTATCTAAGTTCGTGTTTTAGCATGAGAATTGTAAAAAATATGTGTTTGATGTTTATGGGAATTTATACAACATTTTTGAAATTTGATTTATATAGATTTTGTTTAAAATGATATTTGAATTAGTTTTAAAACGTTTTGATTTTTAGTTTGAAATTGTATGTTAGGTATGAAAATTTAAAAAAAAATAATGTGTATGTGTTTGAATATGATATTTCATAGTTTTGATGCATTTTATATGTCCTCAAAGCTAATAAAAAAGATCGGATTGAGTTTTAAAGTTTAAAACCTTTGAAAATAGAAAAATGAATTTCAAGAAATTCTTCTGTCAACAAGTCAGACTTGCCAATCAGTAGGCCGGACCCGTCGGTAGATTCTACAAGCCAAACCCTATAGAATGGCAAGCCAAACTCTGCCAGATTGGCAGGCTGAACCATACGGATCAATAGGCCAATAAAGAGGCCTAAAATGTATAGTTTGATCGATAGGCCAAAAGTAAATGATTGGCCCAAAATGTATATTTAAATGATGCGCGACCAGTATGAAACATTGATTCTTCAATCACAGTACATTGAATTGCTAGAGTTTCCAAGATCATATCTCCTTGCTGCGTTGCCCTAAAGGGACAAGCAGCATGGGGACAAATGGTCAACCGGGTTCTACAATAAGAAACATGCTATGGCATTTCTATTTCTTCCTTTCAACATCCATATTAGAAGACCTGCTTTAGAATGTTACCAAAACCTGGTAATGAAGACATATGCAATAAAACATATGACCATAAATGAATAAATCGAAAAATAACTTATCATTTACAATTGACAGCAGCCAGCAATTTATGATGCAAAAAATCACAAGGGAGGAACAAAAAAGATAACTGCTGAATTAATAACAAATTAGATTCTTAATCTCTTATTTCATTTTCACAATGTCTATGCTACAAGGTTTTCTTTTTCTTTTTTTTTTTTTTTTTTGTTTTTTTGGGCATGTTTCTTTTTTTTTCATTTTTTTTTTCTTTTCATTTGCTATATACATGTTCTAATCCGACGAAGGATCAAAGTGAGTAGAATCAGCTGCACCTCTCCAAGCTCGGAGATAACTCGGACAAGACATACCTGGGAGCAAGTAAAACCTTCAAGAAAAAACTCAGCAGTCAGCAGCTCTCAAAGAGGTGGTAACTAATCTCATCAATATATTATAATACAAAAACCATCTTTCGCTTTGCCTTCAAATCAAAAATAGGCCGTGAACTTCAAAATCCTTATCAAGCTGGCAGAACTGTCCTTCAAAATTGATTCCGTCATATTTTAATAGCATGGCACCACGGTAGGCAATAAGGCTAATGGGCGACTGCGCCCTCTCTCAAGGCAGAATTTCTCTCTTTTGCGCGGAAGTCGTCCAAGCAACAATATTCTTCCCTAAGCAACCTATCTAATTCTGGGTGCTTCTGTAAAGGCTCTCTCTGGCCACGTTGTTCACGATAATGGTGGAATGCCCTGCCATAAAAAAGCAACTCACATAAAAGAGCGTTACAGTAGCAAGTGAAACCTGCTAGGAGGTTTAATACATCCTGGTTACTTTATGTAGCATTTTGATTCCAAATAAATTTACTAAGAAAAACAATTAAACGATAAATCAGGTAAATTTTTCTCATCATGGCAAGAACTAGTGCTCTCATGATTTTGTCTACCGACGTGCGTACTGTACTCAATTTCATGAAAAAGCACAATTATATAATTTGCAACCGGTCATCAGCATCATGCAAATTACAGAAAGGTTGAGTGTACAAGATTATCAAAGTCCCACGCCCTATTCCGCAGTTTGACAGGCATTTGACCCAATCTCTCCTTCCTAAAAACAAGGGACTATCAACTGCTAATTCTCTGCACACAATCAGCGAGGGTAAAAATTTCATTGGCTTAAAACCCAAAGCCAAAATGACTTTCAAGAATGTAGTGGAGGTAGGATGGGCAGTTAACAAGACCTAGTCTGGATCATACACTGACTGTAGACTTTACATGCTGTAGACCATCATCCCTCAATTTTTAGTTTGATTTTAACTTCAGCTCGCCGAGTTCAAGCGCTTCAGTTCAACCTGTTTCCTTGGTATTAAATAGCTTTGCTCGTTACTTGCCCCAAAATTTTAGTTCGTTGCGCTTAAGCACTTCAGTTCAACTTCGATTCTATAGAATTCAAAGATTCTGCTTCTTCCTTTCCTGGGTAAAGGATTGCCTTCTAAAGCCAGAGTAGAAAAATTAGCCAAAGTGCTGCCCAAATATGATTAAACAAAAATGTCGGGAGATATACCAGGATTCTTTTTCTTTTTCTTTTTTTTTTTTTTTTTTTTTTTTTGTCCATTATGAAATCGTGTCAAACATCCAGAATCACTTCAGTTGAATATCTACTCTCATTTGAACAGTCTCCACAACGTTTATGAGATATCTATATTCTATTGTAGCTAATTCCTCATCAGCAAATTGACATCTTCGTTTGATTGCTTTTAATACCACGATCTTTTCCAGAGCTAAAAATACAAATAATCACTATATCCCGTGTATGTACACTAAGCAACAATAGAGGAAGAACCAACAAAGAAATAAGTGAGAGAAGAGAGTTACCAATATTTTTCGAGGCCATAAAGATTTCCTTTTCGATAAAACTCAAGAGCAAGCTGTTCAAAGTCCTTATATAGGTCCTCCTTAAATTCCTTTTCCAATCCATAACTGAAAAAACAGAGTTTAAATTACATGCAGAATTTAATAATATGATAAAATGACTCGGCCCGCCAGTGCAAGCACAGCACAGAAGATTGTGTCACGTCATCAAAAAATACAACGGAAAATAAGAATCTAAGTCCCCAAAATAAATTCCCGTGGTTGAAATAAGAAATGCAAGAAAAAACTGAAACCGAAAGTCTCAGAATAATAAGCACACATACATTACTAGAAGGTTTCTGTTACAAATACCTATAGAATCTGAAAAGGCACTCTATTCCATAATTATAATTAGCAGCAGCATCTTCTCTCGCAAATTTCTGAAACTCATTATACATAGAAGGGACGAAATTGTCTCTAAGGAAATAACACCAAAATCTATATAGGGTATTCATTTCCTGCATGGAAAGTAAAAATTGCACACGTCACTGAAAACGTTGCACAACAGTGTCTTTAAAAATTATCTACAACCATTAAAAGAGAAAAGTATTGAAGAAGTTTAAAAGACTGTCAACATTGTCATGCAAGTGAACTGGAATAGACGCTTGTACAGTACAGTTAATGTGAGTCGACAAAAACCTCAAGGATTAACAATAGCCACCAAATCTAAAACAAAAAAGATTTACCAAAGTCTACTAGGGATATGATTATTACGGCAAGCCTTAAAAACTAATTAAGCCAGCTTCACCCTAAGTCCAACTGCAATAAATTCTAAATTGATTTGACTATTTCATGCTTCACTTGCACAAGGAAAAAGTTTTTTAATGCCCTTGAAAATAAAATAGTTGATAAGCTAAGACAAAAACATCAGCTTTAGCATAAATTATCCGATAAAGGGAAAGAAGAACCAACACTAAATTGATCCTATTGTCTCATTTTCTGAGTCAACAAAGTTCAGGGACGCAGTCTACCTCACTGCAGCCAATGCCCAACTTCTTCCGGTCACTCAGGCATCGCTTATGGTACTTCAGGTACCTAAAAGAAAAGGCAACCAAGTCAGAAGACAAAATAGTCTAAGCTCTCCTGGTATTTGTAAAACCAAACTACATCATTTCCTTACTTTTGCTGCTTAAAACCACTTTCCTCAAGAAGCTGGTGACTTGGATGCTGAAATGGAGGAAATGACTTTGGCATGGAACCCACTGGTGGACTACAGCCTGAGAGAAACCCATGTGGAGAAACACTCAACTTTGAAGACCTCAGGCTGAAAAACCAAGGTTACGACTATTAGACGGAAGAATTGCACAAAATACCCAAATAAAATTGTTACCAGGCCAGTCAAAATGACATGCTTGCTACTAACAATAGCCTTGATTTTGGCTCAGTCTGAGAAGAGAAGTACCTCAAAAGGCTAGCCAAAAGATACCATTTCTGAGAAAAATATCAACAATGTCAAAAACACAAGCAACAGTCCCCTTAAACTAACCCATGATTTTCAGGAGGTGTGGACCCAAAGAAATATCCAACTGATTTACTTGGTGGGCTTTCTGATATGATGCCTAGAGAGTTCCGACCACTTCCATGGTTCCTAAAGTTGCTGGAAAAAAATCTCTGTTTATGTGATGATTGTTGCTTTTGAAAGCTTTTATTTGGCTTCTTTCGGGAATTAGAAGTTCCAGACTCTTCAAGAGCACTGTTTCCTGCAGAGTTTTCTCCAGGCCTTAAATTTGATAATCCTGCAGCACCGCTAGAAGATCTCAAATTTCCTTCTTTATTTTCATGACTAGAGTTGTTCTTTTTACGGCTGAGTTGCTTTGTTTTTAGTTCCTGCACAAGATTGGTATATCAGACTGGTATAGAGTAATATAACTAATCAGCAAAGAATAAAAGGAATTGATTTCTCAACCTGCTCATAGAAGTAAAGACCATCGCTTATAGTAGAAGCCTGCTCCTTGGAGATGGGTTTTGATTCTTTATCTCCGGTTGCAGATCCTTCACCGATCACACAATTCTGCATAGCAGACGAATATAATCAGTCAGAACACAACACAGCTTTTTTATTGATTAACCAGAAAAGACAGTTATCCACAAAGTCCAGTTAGAACAGACTTGACTCCACATTAAAGATGTCAAAAGTATATTTATCCAAGTACGACTTTCTGAACATATAGGTTGACATGTGCAGCCTTCTACAAGGTCATATTTGACACAAACAATGCAACTGATATTAACAATATATTTATACCCACTATCTATCTTGTTTAATAAATGAAATAATGTGAGATAATCACATATCTTATATATTTACATCAGACGCACTTGATTTGAGTTTTATAAAATGATACCGTGTATATTAATGTGACATAAGTCGACATGTATGCCATGGCAAATTAATTAGATCCAGATATGTTTTGTATCAAGCATGACAACCAAAAAATTTACCTATTTATTAAAATATTTATCCTTGTATTGTCTAAGGTCGGTTAATAGTTACACTAATTTTCGCAAGCAATGCTCAACAAAATTCACTAAATTTCTTACTGAAGGCAAATGAAAGTGTGCACACAGGAAAACACAAACGTATTTAAACAAAGGAATTTTACTAAAAAAAAGATGATACCAAAAAAACAATATCAGAAGTCAGGTTTTCCAGATTTTTATGTACAAGCGTATGAACAAAAACTTATCAAACGAGTATGGATCAAAAGAATGAAATATCACACTCTTAAGGTTTTATACGTGTTCTGTTATTATATATGGTTCTCTACAAGAGAAATGAGGAAAGAAAAATAAAACCACCTTCGTCAAAGTGGCAAGGGTGTCAGATGATGGCAATCCACCAAGCGAGGCATACACATGCCACAGGGAGGATTATTTCGGTACTCAACCCCTCTATCCTTACAACCCTATTTCATTTAGATTTTTTACCAAAAAAGAAAAAGAAAAAGAAAAAAAAAAAAAGCAAAATGTTCTCTCTTTTAATTTTGCCCAAATATTCATCTAGTTTAGATTTGTTATTGTTGCAAATAATTAGACAAAAATGACTTGAAGAAATTAGTTCTTACGATTAAGCAAGTCAGAAAAACCCTTAGGTATCGGTCCCTTGTGGACATTAGGCAACAATAATCAAATAGCAAATTCACTTGTCCGAAAAGAGAAGGTCATGCTTGTAGGAGGAGTGTAAAAAACATTTTAAACATGAAAGCAACAGAGAGAAACCCTACTTTACATAATTTTCTTGAGAACCAAACTCAAGATCAGACAGGAGTTCTGCACTTTAGGGAAAAAAGCTATGTATTACAAGCCTGGTAGAGGCTGGTTTGAACTCGGTTCAATCAAACATGATTTTCTGTTTATCACTCATGCCGAAAAGTGCAACAAAGCAGTGTTCTCTCTCTCTCTCTCTCTCTCTCTCTCTCTTCTTTTTGTACAGAAGTTATGATGATTCCCAACATATTTAAATAGGCGACATAGAAATAGAGAAAAAATAGTTCACTGCTACAAAACCACACAAGTATGTACATTCCTGCATGTCTGCATACATATGTGCACATAGAAAACCATACATCAACCTCATGGTGCATGATGACTTTGACGGTGATTATATTAACATATGAAACAGGAAAATAAGCACTGTGAAAACTAACACACTAAATCGGTGCTAAACTTAAAATCAAACAAAAGCGTAATAATAGTTGTACCTGGGTGACAATTACAAGTCTTTGGACATCCTGATCGTTGACTAAGATTTCATCATCTTCGTCATCCATTCTAGGGGTCAACAATATCATTCAAAGGGACAAAGACAGATTAGCAAACCATGAAATTAGCAGATTCTTTACAATTCCAAAAAGAATAGAAAAAAAAAAAAAGAAATTAGTAGATACTTGAATACTGTTGACATGCATATAAGAAATAGCTACTTAAAACATGCATTTCATAGAGGTAGGCACAATCATAAAATTCCAGCCCGCTCACTATAGTATGCATTAGATACAAAAGAGGATCATTATAGCTTCTGGAATATGTAAACCTAATCGCCAAGGAAAGATTTAATTACAGAAGATAAGGACGATCTATGGATTCATGGATGACTGGAACACACTGAAAAACACCAAATACACCTATCCTGTGTGTAAAGCATATAAAAAATGCTATGCATCAAAAGGCCGCAAAATAAGGCAGCAACACTTGATGGCTGGTTTTTTTAATGTACTTTTTTGATAAACAAAACTCACTCAAGGATCACTTTACAAACGAACCAATATCAATCATAAAGAAGAGGACCTTTCAGTACCTTCTAACTGAAGACAGATCATCCTTCTTTATCGTTTTATGCTCAAACTCCAGTTCTTCATCGAGCATAAATGTGTTTCCAAAATCGTTTGATATATCATCAAGATTCTTAACAGCAAGATCTGATGATATTTGTCTGCCTCCAGCACCCTGTGAGTAATCCTTGCCGGTTGAAAAATTGGTGGCATGATCCAAGTATTTGCTGTTTGATTCAGAATTTAATTTCCTTATCGAAACACTGTCTTCTCCCGTAGATACTGGGGTAACATCATTAATAAGAACACTATTACTCTCCTGTTCTATGTTTGATGGCAAGTGCTCCAATTTCTCATCATTTGTTGACAAATCAAGAAATTCTTTGGAAGTATCCTTTTTATTAACATCATTGGCATCACTACCAGTACCATCAAAAGCTGACTTATGCGAAAGATGTCCCTGGGGGGTCTCAGGTTTTAATGCTGATGTAGAATCCACAGAAGCCGGAATCCACCTTGCCCACTCATCACGCCTCCGTATCTTGTCACCCTACAATATATACTCCAAAGTAAAACACTTGAAAGAAAGAACGCATGATTAAACACATATTCTACCTACCCCTGCCTTTTTTCTCCTCCTTTTCTTTTTTCCTCTCCCCAACCAGAAAGTTACAAATAAACAAACAGTATCATTTATGTCCTACCCAACTCCTAATTACAATGAAAATTGATTTTTTTTTTTTTTCAAAAAGTACAAAAGCCTGATTTTTGTAAAGTTGCTAAATAGCCAAATTTTCATAGATCTGGATTTACCCATAACCAAATTTGGTAAATTCCAGATTCACTCCATGTGAACACATCAATTATACATAATAGTTACTGACTTCGACCATTACAAATCTTCTATTAAAATTAAAAGAGTCGTTTAGTAATGATTATAATAAATAGGCAATTCACTACATCTCAAAAAATTTTAAAGGGACTGTTTACAATAATTTCCCTCAAGTAAACGGCTATGTGAATCAAAACAAAGCTTCAAATTTTGCAGAAATGCTTTCAAGACCATACACCTGATATTTTGTAAAGACAATTGAGTTGGAGACAAGAAAAATGTTAGCCTGACATTATGGTAAGCTAGTGAATCCTGCAATCTTTCTAGGTGATAAAAATGAAACTGACAGTAATTATCAAAAACAGCAACGAAATCCATATGACATGAAGAATAATACCTGAATACCAACCAGAAACCAAAATATATGCATAAAAAAGGGTTGATTAAACCTTAGCAGAAAAGAAGACAATAAATAAAGAAAAGCATAAAACACTATGATCAAATGCCACAGCGTTCGTTTGAAATTAGTGGAAATCTGGAATGTTATAATTGATTTATTGGTGAATTAAATATGTAGTGATGTTAAAATTCTCAAAACCCTATTTCACATTCGACACTCAAAAATAGTTGTGCAACCTAACCGTCTTCTCCGACTGTTCTAAATTTCAAAAGGAAAGAAATAGGATGTGCGTCATCATATACATAATGAATTAATATTCACTATTGACACTAAAGGAGGGGAGATAGTAACATATTAAATAATTTGTTTGTAGCGAACAAACATAGAATCTGTAAAAGAATTTAACAACTACAAATAGGAATCCTCAAGCGTCCATGGTCCACCCAATACTGGATTTAAAAAAAACCTTAAAAATTCTAGGCCACTCAGGGAAATTTAAGAAGGTTTCCATAAAACTCATAGAAAAGGAAGAATAAAAGACAGACACAACAGCGACAAAGTTTCATATGAGTTTAAGGATAATCTACCCGCACTTCTACAGAATTTGAAGCCTGCAGCGCATCCAGGATAAATGATATATCCGTACTCATTTTCTTTACCTGCACCAAAGACAAAAATAAATAAATAAATATACAAAGGGAACAATGTAATCTTACGGTACTGCTCTCAATTGGCAAGCTATGACGATGACAACAACAAGAAAACAACAATAGTAATAACATAACGAAGATAATTATAAAAATAATAATAATGATGATGTTTAATAGGAATTACAAGAAAATAACAGTAATTAGAATAACATATAACTATAATATTGTAGCAATAACATCATTGCAAACAATTTGAAGCACTAGATTATGCTTAATATGCAGTACTATCACTGATCATACCCTTTTGAAGTCTGCAATTTTAGATATTGGAACCCATCCTTCGTCATCCATCAACGAGATTAGGTAATGGTCATTCTGCAAATTTTCATCACTGTCAAAAGGACGATAGAGTCAGTCATTGTTTAAATTGTTGTCTGTCGCATACAAACAGATAATTCATAGAAAAAAATAAAAAACTGAATCATAAAAGGTTGCATTCATCTATATCAAATGCTGAAGCATTGAGAAAACAAAATGATCTCTTTTTAAAGTATCTAAAGTTGTCTGAAGTTCAACATCCAAAATTCCAAATGAGAGGGAATTCTAAAGAAAACAGCTGTTAGCGCTCATATATTACTGCTTTATCAATATATTATCAGTTGAAATGACTCTGAATTTTTTCTAGCGGCACATTTGAGTTCCCAATTTTGATAAAGCATCCGTTGAGGGCCAAGAGCTCTTAAAGTTTGTATACGGGGTATAGAAATAAATGGTTATGCAACCAAAAAAAAAAAAGGTTAGCTAAGTACTAATAAGCATAAAAGTAAACTAATGGACCAATGTTGTCATTGATAATGATTCAGATTTCAGAAGCATATTTTTCCAGGACATTGAAGAGCAAAAGTACTATATGTTCATGTTTTACAAGTAGAATTACAGTGAAATTTAGGTTTAAGTTGTTACTTACAGGAAAGATAAATGTCTGCATACACACCCAGTAACACAAAACAAAAAGTTTTCTCGTTTCGCATTAGCTGGCTTACCTGAAGTAGTACTCAATTTGTTTCACTATGTTCGCCCTTAAATTTAGTGTCTCTGGCGGTATCACTGGAGGACCTGAGCTTACAGGATAAGGAATAAAACACGGAGGAGGAGGTCCCCTAATAGCACCTGGCGGTGCAACTGGTACATAGCATATAGATGGCGGTCCTGTTAAATGATAAAATTAGTTGTGAAGTCCATTTAAAAGAATAAAGACAGAAACACAATGAAAATCGTGTGTAAACAAAAACTGGGCAACACGAGTAGTAGCAAATAGATGTAATAAAGGATCAACAAAGTACAACTGCATAAGGCAACCAGAACACTTCACCAGGGATGTGAAACGTATGATAAATTTATTTTAAATTGATATATATTGGCGAGGTGATAATGTATAATTACCAGAGAAGCTTGGTCCAACCATAATCCCTGGAGCTGGACCAAAAAACGGAGGTCTAATGAAAGGCCTTGGTCCAACACTCTGTTGCATGGGAAAGCTGTCCCTTGGACTAAATCCTTGTTGGTGATGCCAATTATGATTCCAATGGCTCCCAGGTTCCTGCGCATTAGGTCTTCTAGTAGCAAAGTTACCATAAGCATTTGGGTCCCCCCTTGGTGAAGGCTGAGCTGGTGGCACAAAATTTTGCACCGGTGTCTCAGATCCAGATTTCCCCAAATGAGGCTCAACACTCGGCATGGGTCCAGGAAATGGCTGGTATGCATACCCAGGAATAACCAAGTGAGGTGGCGGTACCATTGCGGGAATAACATGTGGCATTGATGCTGGGTGAGGATAAGGCAAATGCACAGGAAAAGGAGCAGGACCATTTGGATTGCGCTTAGACCCCGATCTTTGATGTCGTGATGATGGATGCTTATGCGAGTGATTAGTGTTTCCAGACCCATACGTCTTTTGGTGCCCAACTGATCCCTGCATTACCAGACAAAACATGTACAAATAAATTCAGTCATCCCATTTGGATTTCTTTTTCTCTCTTAAAAAATATGCTATATGGAAAGGACAAAAAAGTTACACAAGAAACATATATAAATAAGAAGAAATATATCCTTATATCTTATTAAAAAAGGGTCCAACTTTAGTCATAAATTCATTGTCAAAATATAAGTCATTGTCAACATACAAGTCAAAGTCTCCTTACAACACACATTCTCTAACTTTACATGGTAGAATAATCACAGGAATCGGGGCTTTTGTACCGTCCAAAGTAACTAGAGACAGAGCAACAGCTAAGCCATCAAGTGTCAAGTCTAAAATTTCAGCGCAGCTTTGGCTCTGCTTTGCTGCTTATAGGGAAACAAATAATCAACCTCTGAGAACGCCATCCAAATCGACCAAGTTTTTTTTTTTTTTTTTTTTCAAAAGTAGTTGATCAAGTATTGATAATGTTTATAACCTTCCCAATATCATCCATAACATATTTAAATGTTCTGACACACCAATGAAAAACAAAAACATAAGGTGAAAAAACAACAACACATATAAACAATACCAATCCCAACATGCTTAGTACCCCTTCTCATAATAAAAGAAACACATATTTAAGAAAATAATAAATTAGCATCCAACAGGGAAAGAAGAAAGCCAAACCTGCACGGCCGGAGGAGGGGCCGCAGTCGCATTGGGAGGCTGCTGTGCAGTCGTTGCTAAAGGGGGCGATTTCGATGCATCCGGATTGCTTTTCGGGCGTTGAGCATCGGCGAGCGCAGGCCAAGCATCGGCTCCCATCACCGGGTCGTCGGCAGCCGCCTGCGCCTCGAGCGCCGCCGCCGCCGCCGGTATCTTCCACGGCGACTTGGGCCCACCACTGAGGTCCCTTCCGTCATCCCCAGCCTCATTCTCCGCCACCACCACCATGCCTCCCCCTCCGATCTTACCAAAACCACCCACCACTCTCACCAAATTCAACAAAATTAGGGACAAAAAATTTATCAAAAAATGATGAAAAACTAATCAAACATAAAGGATTATCCAATCAAATTTCAGAGAGAAAGACGGAGCAGGCGCGAAAGTGAACAATAGGTGAGCGTAAAGATCTTTTCTTTTCATAAATTTTTCTAAGAAAGTGGAAGAATCAAGCGAGTGATCATGGCGAAAGCGAGGGTTTTGTAGGTTTCAGAAAGAGAGAGGAAGTATCAAGTGGAGACAGTGAGAGTGTGTGTGTATGAACTGGAGACAGAGAGAGGAAGAGAGGACTAGGGTTTTAGTCGACTTGCAGTGAGAGAAAGAGAGAGAGAGTGACAGTTGCACACGCCAATGTGTAGGTTTGCGTTCCCTTTTATATGCCCCCACTTTCAAGGGCAACCCCAACCTCCACTGCTTTACTGTCGCTTGCTCACTTGGCAGAGTGATTCCTTTTATCTCCACAAAAATATAAATTATAAAAATTTTTACAAAATTCCATTCCCAACGCAAATTAGTAATGATTCATCTAGTAAATGGATTCAAACTAGTGATTTGATTTGAATTATATGATTAGAGTTAAGATTTAAATTAATAATTTCAATTGTTATCAGAATTGATATTTAGATTGTATTTAAGTTCTAATCTGAATATAGAATAAAATTGAAACTTATGTTTGGTGAGGTGGTGAAAATAGTTTTTGATTTATTAACAAATCTAATAAAATCTTAATGTTAATGATCCTAAAAAATATGAGCACAATAAAAAAAAGAATCATTTTAATTGGATATCAAATAAAGAAATTATGATTTTTTTTCCTCAAATATAGAAGAGAAATTTCAGCTTTTACTGTAGCAAAAATATCCAAGTATCAGGAGTTTAAGGGGTCAGAGCTCTAAAAATTTGGATTTAAAAGACTCAAAGGATTCGAATTTAAGAGAAACAAACACATATTCAAAGGATTTTAAAAACTTGAATCTAAAATTGAGTCTATTGAGTTCAAAAAATACATAAAACAAACAGGCCTTAAGTTTACAAAATTGGAGCCCAAGTACGATTTTAAAAACGTATTATGGGTTTCTAAATGTTTATGATGGGGTGTTAAGAGCACACCACCTATTCCAACTAATTAGATTATAGGAGAAAGAGCAAAACAGTATATTTAGGTTAAAGCTTAGTAAATAATGTCATAAGTTTCAAAATGTATAGTAAATAGTATATCATAAGAAATTGAGTAATATCTTATGAAAAATTTAAAACAAAAACCCTAAAATACCACCATATCCTTCTCCTCTATATCTCTTACCTTTCCTCTCACTGGCATCACTAATAGCTGAGAAATATAGTATTAACCTATTAATATTGTATTAACATGTAAATAAAAAAATTCATCGGAGATTTTGCTGAACTGCCAGCTACCGGGAAAGAGAATATTAACTTGATAATACTATATTAACGATGCAAAAATTCACCGGCAACTTTGTCAAACCGCCCGATGGCTAGAAAATATAATATTAACTTGGTAACACTGTATTACTGCATAAAAACAAAAATTCATTAGTTCGGCGAAAGGGAAATACAATATTAACCTGATAATATTATATTATTGTGTAAATACAAAAATTCATCGACAATTTCACCGAAGGCTAGGAAATACAATATTAACATGGCAATACTATATTACTATGCAAATACAAAAATTCACCAATGATTTTGCCTGACCACCAGTGGCTAGAAATACAATATTAACCCGATAATAATATATTACCATGTAAATACAAAAAAAGTCACCGATGACTTCGCCAGACCGTCGGCTGTTAGGAGATACAGTATTAGCCTAATAATATTGTGTTAATGTGTAAATACAAAATTCACTAGTAACTTTACTGAACCATCGGTGGCTAACAAATACAAATTTAACCTGGTAATACTATATTACAATGTAAATACAAAAATTCATCTTTGATTTTGCTGAACTACCGTGGTCAGAAAATATAGTATTAACCTAGTAATACTATATAATCATATAAATACAAAATTCATCGGTGACTTTGTCAGACTGCCAATGGTCAGAAAATACAGTATTAACCTGGTAATACTGTAATTACCTATAAATACTATATTCACACTAAATATAAATTTAAAGGCAACATCATCGACAGTCATTGGCTCCAGCAACATTCTTGGCTGTTAGAAAATACCAAATTCTTGGCTAATACAAAAAACTCACCACACACCACCTAACATCAACTTTTGCATAACCAAATCACAAAACCATAAAATCAAAAATAGTACCAAAAAACATATCAATCAGCATAAAAGTAAATACATCAGTTATTGCACCAAAATAATAATTTTTGGGGGATTGAGACAATGAAATTCGCTAAAAGCGAGCCTTTTATATTTCCAGTAAACCAAAAATATATGCGACCTTGGAATTGAAAACAATGATGATTCATAATCGCATAATTTTCCTACTATTTTCAATCAACAAACATAAAATCAATCGTAAAGAGAAGGAGAAAGAGTAAAGGAAAGCAAAGAGAAAAAAACCTTGGAGAGAGGTTTTATAAAGATGACAAGATGCTTTGGAAGCAAATCAAGTCTTGTGAGCCTTATTCACTTGAGTTTGCAAGTCTCTCATGGTTGCCTTTAGAGGCAAAACCTTAATTCACTGTAGAGACAAAACAGCAACAACAAGGGTTTGGCGATTTAAGCTCCATTAGGGAAGAGAGAGAACGAGCAAGATAGAGAGAAAATGAGAGCAATTGACTGAGTATAGCAGGTGGTGGATAATTATCGTAAAGGTGGAGGTCTTTGTTAGCGACGACCAACGATCAAATCTACATCATTGAGGACAATGGAGAGAGAGAGAAAGGGCAAAGAGAGAGAATGAAGAAAGAGAAACTACGAAGGACGAGAAAATGAAAAAAAAATGAAAAAAAAATCATATCTATTTTATGACTTTGGGGTATTTTGGGCTTTTCATGCTTGTAAAATACTTATTAATTTTGAATCTGCTATTTTCTTCACTTTTTTAAAAGATCTAGCATTATTTACTAATGAACTAATAAAATCTGCTATTTAATGTAATTTCTCTTAGATTATTTCTTTTGGTTGAAAAAAAAAATAAATTTCTGGAGTCGAATAGATTTAACCCCTTACTCTAGACAAAACATAGACACGTTCATGTCTCATTATCTCTATTAGAATTATCCTCTCCCTCTCTCTAAAACTAAGACTTGAAGAAAGAATAAGAGAATTCCACCTAAACATCACCAAAACCTTAATCTCTCATCTCAGACCCCCTTTGATTTTTCTGAGTTTTGGAGAAATTTTTAGCCCAAGAGATCTCCCAAAGAGTGGCTATCATATGAAGATTTTGAGAATGGTTATATTATGGAAGCTAGGGTTTTTTTCTTAGTATAAGTTTTATCTTTTAGAATCAATTTTTGAGTATGTTCTTTCATGGGAGGCAATTAATCCAATTTTGTTTATGTTTGAATGATAAATCTTTGTTTCTAATCCATCATCTATTGCCTACAACATTTCTCCTCTTCAAAGTCACAAGTATTCTTGCTAGGAGTCCAAAACTTCCATAAACCCTCGGGGTAAGATTTCTAAACAAACTTAGGGTTTATGATTAATGTGGTTGGATGAGTTGTTTATATGATTTTAACTAGAATTTCTTCTAGACTTATATGAGATAAACCCTTAAAAAGGTGTTGCTTAATATTTTAAAGTATAAGAGATTGTAAGTTATGTATTTGAAAAAAGGTACATGCATGAATTGTTGTGATCAGTTGTGATGTTTCAATGTTTGAGAATGCTTTCTATATTATTTTGTATACGTTAATATTTTCCCCAAAAATTACACATTTTATTTTTAACTGGGCTTTTGAATCATTAAAAATAAAAAAGGTCACTTGCTCAATTTGTCCCCAACCTTTCACGAAAGTGAGATTTTAGTCTCCAACATTTTTTTTCTTGACCAAACTGGCCTTTTATTTAAGTTACTAAGGGACCAATTTAAAGGTCTTCCTTTAAATTTAGTACCATGTGAGGGGTACATGATCTCTTTAGTAAGGTTATTTTAGTAAAATACCCAAAATATTTAAAAAAATTAAAATTAAAGCATAAAAAAGTAAAAACAATAAATCCTTATTATTAAATATCAGACAATCATTTCCCTAAAAAAAAAAATCAGAAAGTCACTTTCAAAAAACCCAAATTTTCCCTTCTCCATATGCTTCAATCATGTCCCACACCCCCCCCCCCCCCCAAATCTTAAAATCTCCCTCTTCTCTAACATTCCCCTTTTCAATCCTTTCCCCTCGTGTCCGTTGGAGCCCTAAGTCGTCACTCTTTTTCTCCAGGATTGCCAATCCCATAGGGTCTATGAAACAACATTCGATGGAGTAACACATCGGTTCTTCAACGATTAGAAGGATCCGGACTCAGAATTCGATCACCATAATCAAGAGGAAAATCTTCACCGACGTAGGGAAATGCAGAAACAGTGTCGTGCTTGAATTGACAACATAGTAAAGAAGTTCTTGGAAGTGAGAGAAAAAGAAAACTAAGGAGGATAAAGAAAAGCTAGTTAATTTCCCTCCATTTATTTTTATTTTTCTATATGTTTTGTTGTAATCGTATTTTGCTAATTTATGAAATTGGGATCTGGTATTTGGATAATTTATATTTTGATGTGATTGAATATTTGTTCAATTTGAGTTTGAGGCAAGATTGGTTTGTTTGGGGTCACCGGTTGGGGTTGGGGTTGAGGTGGTTGGGCGCTTCGCTGGGAACGTCGGCACTAGAGAGAGGCGGTGGGCAAGGGTACGCCTGACGAGAGAAAAGAAATAAGGGAAGAATATAAGAGGAGAGAAAGAAAAAGGGAGAAATTGAAAATTTTGATTTTTTGTTTTTGTTTTTGTTTTTTTTTTTTTTTTTTGCTGATTTTGAATTATTTTGTTTTCTTTTTTTTTTCTTTTTTTTTTGCTGATTTTGAATTATTTTGGTTTAAAAATCAAACCAATGGTCCTGATTTGGTGTTTTTAAATCAATAGTTATGATTTACCCTTAATTTTTTAATGTATTCATTATTTTGAAGGGTAATTTAGTTAATTTAATTAAAAAAATAATTTACAACCATTTTAACAGTTAAACTTAACAATTTAACTGTTAAATTGGTTCTTCAGCAACTTAAATGAAATGTTCAAGTTGGTTTAGTCAAAAAAAGGTTGGAGGCCAAAATCTCACTTTCATGAAAGATTGAGGACCAATTAAACAATTTACCCAAAATAAAATTAAAAACTAGTATATGTTCTGCAATACATATTTGGTTGAAAGCATGCCAAATTAGATGATATTAAAGACAATGCTAAATCTTTCATCGCCTTATGGTACTTAGCTAAGGACTAATGCTAAGAGGAGATAGAAAAAGGGGCACTCGAATGCTGATTAAAGATTTGTTAAATCTTTGATTACATGATTAATTTGAAATCTAACATGATCTTACATGGGAATGCAGATTATTCTAAACGATTTATTAGGTACTAAGCCATCTAATTTGTTTCAGGGCTTTGAATCATGGTGGTTTGAATTTTTTACATTTGAGAAGAAAAGTTTGAAAAGTGTGATTTGCAATTAGAATCCAAATTGACGTTTGAATGTATAATTGATTTTAAGTTTGAAAAAGAATAAAATCTGAAACTATGTTTGGATATAAACTTAAGAAATAGTTTAAAATAGATTAAAAGTTAATAGAAATATATCTATATACATGTTAACAATGACATTAACTAAACATGTTGTTTATAAAAATGTTAAAAAATTTGATTAAAGAACAATTAAAAAATACATTAAAAAGTTATTATAGAAACTGTTTTAAAATGAAAAATGAATGTATGCATGAAAACGTGTAAATGAGAGTGCAAAGGAAGATGCAAAACTAGATTTAAAATTGGGTAAAAATAGATTGTTGAAACTTGAGTAGCTTGAAATCAAGGGGAGTTTAAATTTAAGATTCGGTTATTTTCTGGTTCTAACTTGTCTTGTTAAAGTTTTGAGATAGGGCCCCATTTTTCTTTACTAAACATGAGCTCAGCTTTAAAATTAAGTTCAAACTCTTTGGACCTCTTAAACAAACAACCCTGAAGTTTCCAAAATTAGTTTAATTTTTACAAGTTCATGGAAAAACCTATCAGATTTTTTATGAATATGCTTAATCTAGGAATACATGCTAATTTTACTATTCTTTAAATTTTCAAAACCTATCATGCAGTAACTTTAAAGAAAGTTCTATGAGTCTACTTTGATTTGGTAGTAGTTTCACAATTTTTCAGTCCACCTATAAATATAATATGAATATTTTCTTAAAAGTCAATGGATTTGTTCTTTGAAAAAATTTGTTCTGTGATCAAATTTTGTGTAAATTAGATAGAGTTGATACTTTGCGAACAATAATTGGTTAAAAAAATTTTGATTTTTCTAGTTATAAAACTAAAGTAGTGTTTGTTCTTGCCAAGTTTTATCTTTTAGAATTACTTTTTGAGTATTATCTTTCATGGGCATTATCTAATCCAATTTTCTTTGTGTTTGCCCAATAAATCTTCGTTTCTAGTCCACCTTCTATAGCCCACAATATTTCTCCTCTTTAAAATCACAAGTGTCCTTGCCAAGAGTCCAAGACTTCCATGAATCCTCAAAGGTAAGGTTTCCAAACAAACTTAAGGTTTATGATTAATGTGGATGAATGAGTCTTTTATATTATTTTAACTTGAATTTCTTACTAATTTATATTAGATAAAACTCTTAAAAAGATGTTGCTTAATACGTTTGGGGGTGAGTTTTAAGTATTAGAGAGTATAAGTTATGTATTTGATGAAAGATGCATGCATGAGTATTGTGACCAGTAGTGATGTTTCAATATTTGAGATATTCTCTATACCATTTTGTATAAGCTAATTTTTTAAAATTAAATTACATATTTTATCTTTAACTAGGTTTTTGAATAATTAAAAAAACAAAATTAAAAACTAGTGGGGGCGGTGTAATATGTGGTTGATTAACAACATGTAAAATTAGGTGATATTGAAGACAAAGGCTAAATCTATCACGAACCTATGATATTTAGCGCGGATTAGTAGTAGGGGGAAATAAGGAGGGACACTAGAGTATTAACCAAAGATTGGACATGACTTTGATTACATGATTGAGTTGAAATCTAACTTGATCTTACTTAGGGCTATGTATCCTTGCTATAAGATTTGTTGAGTAGTAAGCCATCTAATTTAATCTAGGATTCAAATCATGGTGGTTTGAACTTTTTGTGTTTGACATGGAAAGTTTGACTCTAAACTGATGTTTAGATATATATTGATTTTGAATTTGAAAAAGAATCAAATCTAAAAATGCGTTTGAATATAAACTTATGAAATAGTTTAAACTAGGTTACATGTTTATAGAAAAATACCTAAAAATACATTAAATAAGACACTAAATAAAAATATTTTTAAAAATGTTAATTTTTTTTTACTAAATAACAATTAAAAAATATATTAAAAATTAATTAAAGAAATTGTTTCAAAATGAAAAATATACGTAGCTATAAAAATGTGTAAATGAGAGGGCATAAGAAAAAGGCAAAATTGGTTTCAAAATTAAGTTAAAAAAATGTTGAAACTTGAATAGCTTGAATCAAAGGGGATGTTAAATTCAACATTGGGGTCATTTTTTGTTTCAACTTGTCTTCTCAAAGTTTGAGAATAGGCCTCAATTTTTTTCAGCCAAACACTTACTCAGCTCTAAAATTAAGTGCAAACTATTTGAACCTTTCAAACAAATAGCCCCTATGTTTCTAGAATTAGTTTAATTAGTGCCAGTTCAATGAAAAATTGCCAGACTTTTCACAAACATGCTTAATTTAGGATTACAAGATGATTTTTGCATTCTTTAAATTTTCAAAGCCTATCATGCAGTAGCTATAAAGAAAGTTTTATCAGTCTACTTTGATTTGGTAAGGCTTTCACAATTTTTCAGTCTACTTATAATATAATGTGAATATTTTCTTAAAAGTCAATAGATTTCAACTTTGACGAAAATATGTTATGTGATAAAATTTTGTATAAATTAGATAAAGTTGACATTTTGCGATCAATAACTCATTAAGAATTTAGATTTTACTGGTTATAAAATTAAACTAGGATTATGTTCTCGGTAAGTTTTATCTTGTAGAATCACTTTTTAATCAAATTTTCTTTGTGTTTGCGTGTTAAATCATCATTTCTCACCCACTATTTATAGCTCACAACATTTCTCCTCTTAAAACTCACAAAACATTCTTGCTAGGAGTTTAAAATTTCTATTCATCCTCAAGGGTAAAGTTTTGAAACAAACTTAGAGTTCATTATTAATGTGGTTGGATGATTGTTTATATGATTTTAACTTGAATTTATTACTGTTTTATACAAGATAAACCCTTGAAACTGTGTTGCTTAATATATTTGGGGGTGAGTTATAAGTATAAGAGATTATAAGTTATGTATTTAATGAAAGATGCATGCATGAGTTATTGTGACTAGTTGTGTTGTTTCAATATTTGAGAATACTTTCTATACTATTTTGTATAATTTAATACTTTTTCTCTTAAATTACACATTTTATCTTTAATTGGGCTTTTGAATCATTAAATATTAAAATATAAATCTAGTGGGGGTTGTGTAATACGTAATTGGTTACAGCATACCAAATTAGGTGATTTTGAGGACAATATTAAATATATTATGGCCCTATGGTACTTGGCTAAGGAGTGGTAAAGGTGGATAGACAAGGACACTCGAGTATTGACCAAAGATTTGACAAATCTTTAATTACATGATTGAATTGAAATCTAACATGATCTTACATGAGGCTGCATATTCTTCTTAGTGATGCAAGAACAGGCCGGCCCAGCCCATTCTCCTTAGGCCCACACGGGCCGCGCGCCATCCCACGAATTTTGTATGTCGGGCTGGGCCAGCCCATATTAAAATTACCTTGGCCCGGCCCAGCCCGCGGGTCAATTTTACATGTGTCGTGCTGTGAGCCTTAAATGAGTCGACCCATCTTTGGCCCATCATGGGTTTAAATAGGCTAGTCCATCTAAGCATGTAATTTTTAATTTTTAATTTTTGAATTTTTAAACAAGTTAATAAATATAAAAGTTTAAATAGTCAAGGGAAATATAAAAAGGGATTTTTTATTGCGATTGCCTCATTAAAAACCTTTCCAAGGAAAAACCCAGTAGGACAAAACCTTGATAAGGCAAAAAGAGTACAATCAGGATAATTATACATAAGATGTTTACAAAATTACTAAAAACAAAAAAAACATAAAAAATATTTTTCATAATTAATGACAACGTATTACTCCCAGTGGGAGTATCAGAAATGTCCGAATTTTGAAAGTCATCAACCCAATCATCTTGAACTTCTTGGCTTCTTCTACGAGCATCCTCCCAATCTTTGACGCACATACTGCTTCCAAAATATCCTTACTCATACGTGCATGCCGTTCATCAAGTACTCTACCACTGCAACTAAATATTTGCTCACTTGCAACTGTAGACACTGGTATGGTTAGTATATCACGAGCTATTTTAGAGAACACAAGAAAAGTTCTTGACTGTGATCTCTAAAATGACAAAAAATCAAACTTATTGAAATCATGACCACCACCTTGCTCATTGAAAATGAATGTCGCAAAATTTGTTTCTAGATAGCTTTCCAATTCACTGCGTGTTGAAGATGTGGATGATGTACCGAAACCAAATCTGGTGTAGCTAATCATACTTGCCCATGAAGAACCATGTGGTACAGATGTAGTATTTGCTAAAGGTGCAGGGGATACTGTTTGGCCTCCTCCATATTTTTCATTATATGCAGTAAATATGTTGTTAACTTTTGCTTGCACATTTTGAATGGTTATGATATCAGAATGCACCCTTAATTTTTTCCCTATACCCTTAAGCAAATATTCAACACCAGCTAATTTAACTTTTGGATTCAATACAGCGGCTATGCAATACAAAGGTGGAACACGTTCCTAATATTTTTTGAATTTTTGTTCCATGAACTCAAAAGTCCCTAAATATGTCAAAATCTCTATGCATATCGAAGGTTGCAGCAATGTCGTACAATTTATGTAATGCATGAGGAGAGGTGGGATAGTACACACTTAAGAGTTAGAGAATGGCTTTGTAAAAAACCTTTAAGAAATTGTAGAAACATGAAGCAATTTGCCAATCAAATTCTTGAAGCGGCTCAGTTGGATTCTTTAAGTTGTAATACGCGATTATGACCTCTTTGTATAGTAGGCATGCGTTCAGCATCAAATATGTTGAATTCCACTGGTGTCTTATGTCAGTTGGAAGTTTTCTGGGTCTCATGCTTGCTCTCTTGTAAATTTTAGCAAACTCTTCAATTCGAAAGCCAGAACTTGCTATGTAACCCAAGGCCGTGCGAATATTTTCCAAATAACCTTGAAAAAATTTCATGCCATCTTGAACACACAAGTTAATAATATGACAAGTACATCTTTGGTGAAAAAGTGTCTCACCATGTTGTGGTCTCAAAGTTGTTTTCAAAAGGTTAATAGCAGCAGTATTAGCAGATGCATTATCAAATGTGATGATTAAAACCTTTTCTTTAATGCCATAAAAATTAAAAACTTCCATGATGACATCATGAATGGCCTTGGCACCAAGCCGATAAGGCATTGGTCGAAAAGCAATTAACCTTTTTTGAAAAGACTAATATTTATCCACATAATGTGCAGTTACATAGATATAACTAGTTTTGGTATGACCTTCCCACAAATCATATGTGCATGCAACAAATGCAGTGAATGAACTAAATTCAGTTACTAACTTTTCCCTCATTGAATGAAAAACTTTCATGGTGTTAGCTCTTGTGGTAGATCTTAAAACACGCCTATATTGTGGATTATAACCATTTTGAATGTACTCCTCAAAGGTTGGATCATCAGTAAGACTAATTGGTTGTTGAGCACTAGCCAAATATCTAGCATGCTATTCTCTAGCTCTTTGTTGGTCATATAACCAATTGGTAACACTACCATCAGGGCTAAATTGAAGTGTTTGTTGACGACAATCAACACCACCTACACTATGCTTAGCTTCGTATTTTTTGCGATGCCTTTCTAAGTGACCAGTGCCAAAAGAGGATTTACCTGTGTAGTCTTGTTTGCATACTTTGCAAATTGTGTGCTCTTCTGTTACACCATTCTCGTTTGTACGTGTTACTAGATCAAAGTAACTCCAAACTGGTAAAGTTCGTTGAACTTTTCATTTGCCCTTACAAGTAACTTTGGAGAAGCCATCAACTTGAGATAGTAAGTCAGCTCTAATTTCTTCAAGTGGATCATTAAATTGTTCTTCTTCGTTAATCACCAAATGTGAAACATTGGCTCTCCCTCTATGTGATGATGCCATAAGTTCGATAAAAAATAACAATAAATTAACGTAACATAAAAATTAAATAAAATAATTACACAATAAAATTAACTTATAACAATACAAAATTAATGAACAACACATGAAATAAATTATATCTTCAAGCTTTTTTTTTTCCTTTTTGAAAACTCTAAGTAAACTAAAAAAAAAGACAATATATAAGATTTTAGAAGTTTGTTGAATGAGAATCTTTGTGAATGTTTTACGTTTATTTATAGGTAAAAAAGATTATTTTTTTATTTTTTTTATTTTTTTCTTTCAAGTGTGATTTGATTAGACAATTCACTAAAGACTTAATGTCTCAGCTTTGCATATTGCAGGGCTTCCTTTTGAGCCTCTATGTTAGGCCTGCCCCTTTATAATTGCATAGGGGAATCTAATGCCATGTTCACTCACAAGTAATATGGCTTGTATATATTATATAATATTTAATTCTTATATGTATTAAATAATATATATATTAAATGTACAATATTTTGATGTGATAATACATGACCTATAGACTCAGTATCTGATTCTCAGCTTTGCTTCTCAAAAGCAAAGCATGCCTTATGTAAAAAACCCAAACTACCCTCATGTAAAATAAATTTGCATATAAAATTTTTACCTAGGAAGCTCTGCCCCTACAACCCCCAAGAGGGGGGTTTACCACCCGCCTTCCAACCTCCACGTTGACCTTACCATGAAAGTCGATCCGCGTACAATCTCTGCGTAGGGGCAATCTACGTCACGGTAATAATTAAGCTCCATACATACTAACAATGCCTACAAGAAAAAAATAAAAAAATACAAAGAAAAGAAAAAGAGCTTATCAGGCCTATTGCAATGTGATGTGCATGGGGGAATCTAATGCCAAGTTCACTCACGGGTGAATATGGCATGCATTTATATTATATCATATTTAATTCTTACATGTATCAAATAATATATATATTAAATGTATAGTATTTTGATGTGATAATATATGACCTATAAATTTAGCATCTGATTCTCAACTTTACTTCTCAAAAGCAAAGCATGCCTACAAGGAAAAAATAAAAAAATAAAAAGAAATGAAATGAAATGAAAAAGAACTTGCCAAGCCTATTGTCATGTGATATGCATTGGGGAAATCTAATGCCATATTCACTCACGGGTGAATATTGTATGTATATATATTATATAATATTTAATTCTTATATGCATTAAATAATATATATATTAAATGTACAGTCTTTTTATGTAGTAATACATGACTTACAATGGGCCTTGCATGACTTACTAGAGAAGGTCATACTCAGCTATGTTCACCCATAAATGAACATGGAATAATATATTTAAATATATATATATATATATATGAAATTGGGCCACAATGGGCCTTCGGTGGGCTGGCCCATTGTAGGCCTAGATGGGTTGGTGGGCCGACCTATTGTGAGCCAGGATGGGTTGGCCCATTATGGGCCTAGATGAGCCGGTCGGACCCGGCCCAGGCCTAGCTTAGCTAGCCCATGATTATCCATGGGCCGTGCCGAGCCGTGCCGTGAACAATGCCCTGTCCATCATTGTAGTTGGATGGGCCCAGGTCGGCCTACAGGCCCTGGCCTATTGTTGCATCTCTAATTCTTCTATATTTGTTGGATATTGAGCTATTCGATTTGTTTTAGGGGTTCGAATCATAATGGTTTTAACTTTTGGGTTTGAGATGAAAAGTTTAAAAAGTGTGTTTTGAAACTAGAATCCAAACTAATTTTTGGATGCATAATTGATTTTGAGTTTGAAAATGAGTAAAATTTGAAACTATATTTGAACATAAACTAGAAAAATGGTTTAAACCAGATTAAAAGTTAATAGAAAATATATCCAAAAATATATTAGACATGACATTAACTAAAAGCGTTGATTATTAAAATGCTAAAAAATTGATTAAATGACAATTAAAAATATATTAAAAAGTTATTAAAGAAACTGTTTTAAAATGTATGTGTAAAAACATAAAGATGAGATGGCAAAAGAAAGAGGAAAAATTGGTTTCAAAATGGGTTAAAAAAAGGCTATTGAAACTAGGATTGCTTAAAATCAAGGGGAGTTTAAATTCAAGATTGAATCATTTTTTAGGTTCAACTTGTTTTATCAAAGTTTGAAATTACGCCTCGCTTTTTTAAACCAAAGACTTGCTCAGCTCTAAAATTAAGTTCAAATCCTTTGAACCTCTCAAAAAAAATAGCCTTGATGTTTCCAAAATTAGTTAAATTTTTGTAAATTCATAGAAAAAGCTGCCATATTTTTTACGAATATGCTTAACTGGGAATATGGACTGATTTTACTTTTTTTAAAAAAATTTTGAAAACCAATCATGCCGTAGCTCTAAAGAAAGTTCTATGAGTGTACTTTGATTTTGTAGTAGTTTCACAATTTTTCAGTCTACCAATAAATGTAATACGAATATTTTCTTAAAAACCAATGAATTTGTTCTTTGAAAAAATTTGTTATGTGATACATTTTGTGTCAATTAGATAAAGTTTATACTTTACGATCAATAACTACTAAAAAAATTTTGATTTTACTGGTTATAAAACTAAAGTAGGGTTTTGTTCTTTATGAGTCACTTTTTGAGAATTTTCTTTTATAGGCAACATGTAATCGAATTTCTTTCTATTTGCTTGATAAATCTCTATTTCTAATCCACCATCTATAGCCCACAATATTTCTCGTCTTTAAAATCACAAGTGTTCTTGCTCTAAGACTTCCATTAATCCTCAAGGGTAAAGTTTTCAAACAAACTTACGGTTTATGATTAATGTAGCTGAATAATTTTTTTATATTATTTTAACTTTGAATTTCTTACTAATTTATATGAGATAGACCCTTAAAAAGATGTTGCTTATTACGTTTAGGGGTGAGTTTTAAGTATAAGAGATTACAAGTTATGCATGAGTTGTATTGATCAGTTTTTATGTTTCAATGTTTGAGGATACTTTCTATACAATTTTATATAAGCTAATAGTTTTCCCTTAAAATACACATTTTATCTTTGACTAGGCTTTGAATCATTAAAAACAAAATTAAAAACTGGTGGGCACTATGTAGTACGTGGTTGGTTGAGAGTGTGTGAAATTAGGTGATATCCAAGACACGGCTAAATCTATTATGGCCTTATGGTACTTAGCTAAGGAGTAGTGGTAAAGGGGGCATTGAGAAAGGCACTCGAATACTGACTAAAGATTTGACAAGTCTTTGATTACAAGGTTGAATTAAAATCTAACCAAATCTTACATAGGGCTACATATTTTTACTATGAGATTGGTTGTGTATTAAGTTATCTGATTTATTTTAGGGATTTGAATCATAGTAGTTTGAATTTTTTGGTTTAAGATGTAAAGTATGAAAAGTGGAGTTCGAAACTTGAATCCAAATTGACGTTTAGATATATAATTGATTTTGAGTCTAGAAAAGAATAAAATCTAGAACTTTGTTTAAATATAAACTTTAGAAATGGTTTAGACTAGATTAAAAATAAATAAAAATATATCTAAAAATGTATAAAAAAAAGTCATTAGTTAAAAACTCTCTTTCTATAAATGTTAAAATAAATTTTATTAAATAACAATTAAAAACTATATTAAAAGTTTATTAAAGACCCTATTTCGAAATGAAAAATATATGTACCTATAAAAACATATGAATGAAGGGCAAGAGAAAGAGGCAAAACTGGTTTCAAAACTAGGTTAAAAAACACTATTGAACCTTGGGCAGCTTGAAATCAAGGGAGGTTGAATTCAAGATTGGGTCATTTTTTTGTTTAACTTGTCTTGTCAAAGTTTGAGATGGGCCTCACTTTTTCCCAACCAAACACTTGCTTAGCTTTGAAATTAAGTTCAAACTTTTTGAACCTCTGAAACAAAAAGCTCTAATGTTTCTAGAATTAGTTAAATTTTTACAAGTTCATTGAAAAAAAGCCTGATTTTTTAATTAACGTGCTTAATTCAGGATTACAAGCTGATTTTAGTATTCTTTAAATTTTTAAAACATGTCGTGCAGTAGTTCTAAAGAAAGCTCTATGAGTCTACTTTGATTTGGTAGTGGTTTCACAATTTTTCAGTCTACCTATAAACATAATATGAATATTTTCTTAAAAGTCAATGATTTTGTTCTTTGACAAAAGTTTGTTCTGTGATCAAATGTTGTTTAAATTAGATAGAATTGATACTTTGCAATCAATAACTGATTAAAAATTTAGACTTTACTATTTATAAAACTAAGCTAATATTTATTGAAACATTTACAAATATGCATGAAATTTTAGTATAATGCCCTAATACCAAAGGATGACAAGTGAGGGCAGCTTAGTTAGTTGTAAATCCCTCCACCTTAACCATAGGTTGAGGGTTTGAGTTACGCTTAGCCCCACTCAAAAGTAGGTGGTATTCCCTCTCCTTCTATATCAAAAAAAAAAAAAAAACCAAATGGATTTTTTAGATGTAGGAAAGTTTAATAAAATATAGATTTTTGTTGGTTAAGTCAAAAATCCGCATTGTTGATATTAGGGTTATGTTTTGACGATATTGTAGAGAAATAAAACACATGTTATAAGTTTCTCTGCTTCTACACCACCCTACGTCATCCGTTCCATGTTTGTTCAATATTTTCTCCTCCGTTTTGACCGATCTTCGACAGACTTATTAACTTCTTTTTTTATAAGTTCTTAAGTTATTGGACTTTATTATTGATATATTTTGATTATGATTATTCCTTATGAAGTTAAATGTATATGCATTTTCAAGGACTATTAATATGACTTTTTATTAAGGACTAGAATTGAGAATACCCGTTTCTTTCCTCCTAAGGAAGTTTAAAATGAAAAGTGCAGTGGCTAATGATATGGCTTGTTTTTTAAACAAACAAGCACCTAATATTTAAGCATATAATATATCAGAAAATAATAAAACTATTAAATTAATGTTTTAGAACATATTGAAGGACTATTGCTTAACATGGTATTAAGTTTATTTTGGTAACAGTATACTTGAGATTTTTGTTCCTTTTCTTCTGTGTATGGTTTATTCTACTTATCTCAATTTTCTCCTTGATATCAAAGGAATTAATTATTTTTATTCATTTTGTTATACAATTTGATGAATGTAGCACTATATTCTTTTCTTATTTGGTAGATAATTTGTTTGATTAGAACTTATTGCTTAACTAAGAGTCCATTTAGGAAAATAACCATACAATTTGCAAAGATAAGGTAGTTGGGTTTTTGGTTGCTTTATTTTTTTCACACCATTCTAATGATTTTCTTTTTCTAATAATATTATTAAATTTGAGAAGAGTTCACTATTGTTGTTGCTACCACTATTTACTAATGTATTTATTCTCCATTGCCTATATATGATCATGCAATTTAATTAACAACTAATTTACTTGATTTTAAATCTCTTCTTTTTGTCTCTTGTTATGGCATGAAGCCGAACTTCATCAACATCCTCTCCTTGTCCCACCCAACAACATCGGTTGTTGGAAACATCATAGACGAAGTCAAAAAATGACTTCGAAGGAGTAAGTGGAACTCTACTTTGACGACCAGATGACAAAACGTCATCCAATACTCTGTCTCAATCATGAACCATGGTATGGCATGTTAGTTTTTTTCCTATTAATTTGAAAAAAAAAAAAAAAGATATCAAATATGCAGTGCTTGTAAATTCTTACATAATAGATTAGTTAGGGTCCGTTTGGTAAATAGATTGAATTAGGATTTGAGTCAGTAATTTAAATTGTTATCCAACTTGACGTTTGGATGTGCATTTAAGTTTTAATTTGAGTATAGAAAAAAATTGAAATTTATGTTTGAAGAGGTAGTGAAAGTAGTTTTTGATTTATCAACAAATCTAATAAAATCTTAATGATAATGATCTTAAAAAATATGCAATATGGTTCTTAATTTATTTCTCTCTTTACTAGAAACACAATGAAAAAAGAATCATTTCAATTAGATAACAAATAAAGAAGTTATGATTTTTTTCCTCAAATATAAAAGAGATAATTTTAGTTTTTACTATAGCAGAGATATCCGAATATCAAAAGTTTAGAGAGGAGTTAGAACTCTGAAAACTTGAATTCTTGATACTGAAAGGATTCAAATTTTAGATGAAACAAACACGTATATAAAGAATTCTTAATACTCGAATCCAAATTTGAGTCCAAAAAATCTAAAAAGTTCTCGAAACAGAAGGGGCCTCAAAAACTTGAGGCCGTTTGATATTGTTTTTAAAATAGATAAAAATGTTTTTGTTTTTAAAAATAAGAATTTTTTAGAATTGTGTTAAGAGTATTTTTAAAATTTTTGCTTCAAAAAACATGTGAAAATATTTTTAAAAATTTTGAGAACAAAAACAAACAGGGCCAATATGTTTGTATGGCATTATAATCATTATAGAGTTGCATAATTTTTATTGATTTGATTTTAAGTTCTTTGGTGTAGTGTGGAGGTTTGGTATCTTTGACCATGAAGTTCAATGTGCTAGACTTGAGTTATTTGTTGACATGTGGTTTCAATTGTATTGCTATTTTATTTATTATTTATCTTAAGAATTAATTACTTTATGTTTGATTGTCTGTCCTTTTCATTACAAAACATGTACGATAACTAGTTCTAGTAATATTAGAAATCTAATATTGTCATAAGTATATATACATAATATTAATAATAAATTATTATGATTATAAGTATATTTGCAGATAAAATGATAGCAATGAAGTAAGCTAACTATGTATAAGTCGGTTATCTAAACTCTTCCCGCTTTATATAAGTTATTATACTTGTCTTTTGTATTCCTTTCACTAATCAAAAATTTTATCCTACCTAGTTTCATCATCAACTTGTCTTTCCCAAGTTTATTTTTAGCTCTTGGTTTTTATAAAGTTAGCTATACCTCTTCAACGATCTTCAAAGTAAACATGTATTCAAACTCTTATATTTATTTGGTATGCATAACTTTTTTGTATATTACCTTTTATTATATATATTCTTAGTGATGTTGGATTTAGTAAAGATTATTGTGTTTAGTGATTTTCTTTATGATTTGTTACATATATATGGCTATAATTATTATGCCATTAATAGGATTGAATATTAAGTAGATATTAGGATTGGGCAAAAGATCTCAAGACCATACCAATCATGTTGTTTTTTGACTAACAGTCCCAAACTAGACCAAACCATTTATGTAAATATGTATAATAAATTAAATAGTAAATATATAAATATATATATATATATATATCCTTACTTTCAATTGTATGTCTTATCTTTGTTTGATTTTTGTTGCTTGTTGTTTCTCCTATTTTTTAGAATGTTGTTTATGGTTTGAATATTTATATCTTTAGAAGTATAAAATCTAGTATAAAAAATCATAAAAATCTCCAAAAAAGGGTTCCAAAATCGCAATTAGAACTGTAACGTCTGCCATTTTCTTCTACAACACTTATATTAATTTAACATTAGAATGTGATTTTTAAATGCTATTATTTTTATGTTAACTAAATTAACTTTTATTTAGTAATGTCACAGATGACGGCCTCGAGGGATCGATGTGCTTGAGATGTTCATGTCAAAAATGATGAGAAGCATAAAGTACTTATTGTTTTTTTAAGAGTTTTAACTTACTCTAAATTTATAATCTTTATAATGCTTTAGAGTTATGTATGTCTTAGAGTTATATTTTTTATGATTACATGCATTTTATTGTATATTTTCTTATTTTTATAACATTTATGACCTCATGATAATTACATATGTAACATTTTTATGGTATTTAAAAACTCTATAATATAAAGTGTCCAAAGAATAATGTGCACATTAATATTTTTTTAGAGTCATGGGAGCAAACATTATTTTTGTATCTAAATAATTATGTATTATAATTATATTATATTATATATATATATAAGTAAAAAGAAATGGAAAACTTATTAGTACATATATTATATATATATATACATTAAAACGGAAAATTGCCATGGAAAAAAAATAAGAAAAGAAAAAGAAAAAAAGGAAAAAAAGAAACCTAATTAGATTAGGATTACACTTATCTAAAAAAATATGAAACCTACTTAGATTAAAATTAGGGTTTTCTACACTCATCAAATCTCTTCTGTCTCATAAACCGATAGATATACTTTTAAGCCATCAAAGTCTTCATTCTATTAATTTCTAGCCAAAGAAAATTCTCTCTTTTACCCCTTTTCAAAGTCATGTTCCTAAGCCTCCATCATCTCTCTAATTCTTAAAGCCAAGAATTCATTACTCTTATTTTCTTTCAAGCTAAAGTGGAAAGAATTCTTTTTAGAGATTTTGTGTGTAAGTCTTCATATTTGTTGAAGAAAACATAAGAATTCAAGGTATGGTTTAATGGTTTTCATGGTTTTGAATTTTTATGATTGATATATATTGTTTGTGACAAGCTTTGTTAGAAAATTGTTCTTTTATGTTGTGAATGTGTATGCATATTGTTTGTATGACAAATAAATTATTTTGTTTATTACTTTGATTATAACAATGTAATTTTATGCTTGAAAGTATTTATGTTCATATGATATTATAAAATTTTATGAAAATCAGGTTTTGTATTGGAGTGTGAAATAAGAATTTTAGGATTTTCGATTAGTCGGCAAAGTTGTTGTTAATGTTTTAAAATCAAATGATTTTATGTTGTTGCGATTTTTTTAGATATAATATGTATTTATATGTTAAGAATGTCTGAGATTTTTATAAATTGTTAAAAATATTTTTAAGGTTACGAGCTTTCAATCAAATACTGCTCATGAAATTTTATTTGCTAGTAGATTTGTATTTGTATCTTTAGAGTCTATTTTATTAGACAAAAAAAATCTTTTGATTCTATAAAATATTATAAATCATTGTTGATATGTTAGTTAAATGTTTGTAAATTTTTAGCTTAATATCCTTATTATGTTTTAAGATAGAATTAGTTGATTGCCAAGTACTTAATGGTTATAAATGTCGACCTAATATGCTCCGTGTAATTTGTAAGATGATAATTATACTTTTAAATATGTTTTGCATGATTTATTATATTTTTAACTTTTATTTATATGTTAAGTGTGTCACATAAAAATTTTAGAAGCATATCATACATATTTGATTTTATAAAAATGTTTAAATGAAACATATTTGCTGTTAGGCATGTCTGGTATTAATATTAACTTTGAATTTGAATGTGCATTTTAAATTACTCTGAATTTATTTAAAGCTGAATTTTGGATATGTTATGACTTTATGTGTTTATTATGTGTATAATTTTAATAAATTATTTTATAACTTAAATAATTTAATTCATAATTTTTGATTAGGACTGTTCACTACCCACGCTTTGTTGGCAGACTTTATAGTATTAATTATGTGATTTATTTTAATTAACAAATAAAATTTTTATGGCTAAACAAAATATGAGAGTTATATATATATGTTAACTTTGTTCCTATAAATTTTCGTACTCTAATTGAATATGAGTCGAAAGATATAAGATGATGAATCTTTGAAGGTCAGTCAGTTTTTGTGACTGACAGATTTACTTGAAAGTTTTAAAAAAAAATTGAAAAAAGTATTTTAGATTAATATTTTCAAGGAAAGAAAATTTGAGTGATGCTAATATAGGTTAGATATGTTATGGAAAAATTCTCACATTTTATTCAAGCTTATAAGTTGAGATTAATTTCTCTAAGTGATTAAAGATCAAGTTTTCTGTCTTTATGTTTCTTGACTCTAAGTGCATGTTTGTAACTCAAAGATGCGTTGTTTTGTTAAGAATGATGTATGATGATGTAATACGGAATTAAATAATATCATGAACATGAATACTAATTTCATGTCTTATATGAATGATTGATATGAATACTCCAAAAAAAACATACCTAGAACCTCAGCTATCTCATTCAATTTAAGGTTTAGTAAGCACGCAAGTTACTTAAGTACATTATCACCAACAACATGATAAAAATTTATGAAAAAGTTTTAAGAATATGTTTTATGATAATTTTAAGTTTGTTTTTATATATCGTCTTCTCATGAAAACTCTTGTTGCAACATGAAGGTTTAACGGATGTTTCAATAACGAGGTATGTTAAATATATATCTATATATGTTTTACTTAGTTAAACATTGCACACCCCATATTTATGTTTGTCCCCCTAGGTGAACTGTCTCGTAAGGTAGACTTGTATATTTGGTTTAGGATTAACTATCTCACTCTTCTCATACAATTATATTTATGTTTATGGTGTAAAGCTTGGGTCCTCAAAGATAAAATAAATAATGTTTTAGTATAGAAGTTTAAAAGAAAAGATATGTTCTATATAAAACTGTACCCCGTGTGCTACTATGATTATGATGACGATGTTATGTAATGAATTTTATTAAATTTTTATGTTATGAGATAGCAATGTGTACTTACCAAGCTTATGCTTACTTAGGCTTTATCATGTTGCAGATAAGGATAAGATGTAGGTTGACTAGGATGGTGGACAAGGACAAAAGTGTGTGTAAGGAGTATTGGATTGAAAACAGAGTCATATCATGAAAGGAATTTAAACTCAAACAAAATATAATATATTATGTTTCTCATTTTTATTTGTTTGAGACTGAGTTCTGTTTGTGATATATTGAACTTATATTTTGTTGAATGTAATTTGTATTTTAGATTTTTGGTTTCTTAGGTTATTAATTAAAGAATATGCTATATAATTCATTTCTTCGTAATTAGTCTTAATTAGTTGTTTGATTAGATGTTAAGAGTACTTGCATTATATGGGTGAGTTTGTATTTGTTAAATATTTGTTTTTGTAAACTAAGTTTTCTATAGGTGGTCGGTTAACCGAATGCCTTAAGTGTTCTGTTGGGCTAATTAATGAGGAAAGTTAAATCCAATAAATAGTTTTTTTAACAAAAAAATATGCATGTGTTCCTGGGATATTTCTCTAAGTGTTGTTGATTATTTTAAACTTTTTATTGGTAATTATTAAGTTTAACAATAAAAGTAATATCTCCTGTAACACCCTTAAGAGGGCGTTACAGTTGTGGTATCAGAGCAGTTTTTGTTTCCAATACACATCGCTACACGTTAGTTACAAAGCCTCCAAGTAAGTATAGAAATTATTAACCTTCTAATATATAGATATGAAGTTAATTTCTTGTGACTACATTATAATTATCTTAATAGTTGATGAAATATAGACTTATGTTATTTGGAGAAAGAAGAGATCTTTGTCTCATTATTTATAATGAAATAATTGATAATCGGGAAGTTTTGTGACAAAGAGGTTAATTATATGATTATATTATTTTTCTTAGTGAAAAAGTTTATAGAGGAGTAGATAAATGATATGTAGCTCAAGAGAAGTGTAATGATAGTTATGTATTTTTAATGAATAAGTTTGAGAATTATACAAGGTTAATAAAAGGATTTTGTAAAGTCACATGCAAGATCTCTATAGTAATTTTTTTAAGTGAAAGGTATTTTGAAAATACACATGTTATCAATATGATTGACTATATAAATATTTGAGGCTTAGCGATGATTAATTTTAGGATAAATTTATTTATAAAAATATTTTAGCAAATTGAATGGTCCATAGCATAATATGATAGAGATCACACATAGTAGTTCCTTTTATGGAAGACCTTTGAATTAGTAGAGACTTCAGTGGAGTATTCTAGAATTATTAGCGTAGAAGACTAGAGATTGAATATGAGATTATTATTTTCTTCCAGAGAATATTGGTTAAGGAAATTATGGAACAAGGTGATGGAGTGAGTCTAAAATTTTATAGTCATACACAATATTTTAAAAGCAATGTTTAATATTTTGTTGTGAAAATTGTAGAAAAGAAAGTTAAGCTTCAAGTATGATGTATTTTTACCATTAAGGGATATACTAGTGGATTTATTAGAGCGCATGATGTTTTTCTATATCTTGAAGTTAATCTAAATATTTTAGGTTTATTTGTATATTTTGGAGTAAAGAGTTCCTAGAGTATAATTCTCTTTTGGCAAGTGATTAGAGACAAGTTTACATACATGAAATGTGAGATATAAAGAAAAGAGAGAGAATTAATGCTGCAGTTAGATTAATACTTCTATGAATGATGATAGACAAAAAAGCAAGAAGAGAATTCAAATATTGCATATGATATTGTTAGTTGGATGTATGATGACTTTAATTAGACATGATTTTGAAGAAATTTTTATGTGAAAAGGAAGAATGTTAAGAAAAGGATTAGAAATTTCTCAACATATTCATTGCTACACATATTTCAAGGATGAAACCCTTTAAAGGAGTGAAGGATGTAATACCTTGAATTTTTACACAACATTTTTCATGTTCATATGCTGAGGAAGTACATACCGAGTCCATGTTCTTTTGCCTAAAAAGAAAGAATAAGAAATTTAAGAGAATATAATTTACAAGGATAAGCCGACAATATCTTCTGTTGAAAAGGAAGATATTAGAGAACAAGGATGTTTATCTTGTCAAAAACTTATTGGGAAATCAAAAAAATTAAAGAAGCTACATGGAAAAAAGATGAGATTAGGACCAAGACTTTGAGAAATAAGGAAATCGGATTAATTAAAATCTTATGGCATAACCACAAAGAGGAGGAAGCTATGTGAAGCCTACTATCCATAATTATTTTAAGTTTCGAGGACGAAACTCTCATAAGGCATGGAGAGTTGTAACACCTGTAGTTTTCTTCTAGGGATATTTATGTTAATTTAACATTAGAATACGATATTTTAAGTGCTATTATTATTTATGTTAAGTAAATTAACTTTTTGTTTAGTAATGTCACAGGTGACGGCTTTGAGGGATCGACGTGATCAGGATGTTCATGTTAAACATGATGAGAAGCATAACATATTTATTGTTTTTTTAAAAGTGTCAACTTGTTCTAAATTTATAATCTTTATAATGCTCTAAAATTATATTCTTAATGATGACAAGAATTTTATTGTATATTTTCTTTTTTTATAACATTTTATTGAATTTTATAATTACGTGTGTAATATTTTTATGGTGTTAAGAAACTCAATAAAATGTCCAAGAGAATAATGTGTAAATTAATATTTTTTTTGGTGTCATGGGAGCAAAAATTATTGTTGTATATAAATAATTATACATTTTAATTATATTATATTATATTATTACATTATATATATACATATATATTACATATGATATTAGAAGTAAAAAGAAACGGAAAACTTTTTAGTATATATATTATTTAACACATTAAAATGGCTAATTGCCATGGGAAAAAAAAAGAACAAAAGAAAGAGAAAGAAAAAGAAAAAAGGAAACCTAATAAGAGTAGGATTGCACTCATATTGAAAAAGAGAAAACCTAATTAGATTAGGATTAGGGTTTTCTACATTCATCTAATCTCTTCTATCTCATAAACCTATAAATATACCTTTAAGTCACCAAAGTCTTCATTCTATTAATTTCTAGCCAAGAAAATTCTCTCCCTTACCCCCTCTCTAATTCATATTCATAAACCTCCATCATCTCCCTAATTTTTAAAACCAAAAATTCATTACTAGTATTTTCTTTTATGCCAAAGTGGAAGGAATTCATTTTAAAGATTTTGTGTGCAAGTCTTCATACTCGTTAAAAAAAATAAGAATTTAAGGTATGGTTTAAAGGTTTTTATAGTTTTGAATTTTTATGATTGATATATATTGTTTTGTGACAAACTTTGTTAAAAAATTGTTCTTTTATGTTGTGAATGTGTGTGCATGTATGTTTGTATGAAAAATAAATTATTTTGTTTATTACTTTGATTATAACAATGTTATTTTATGGATGAAAGTGTTTATATTCATATGATATGAGAATTTTAGCATTTTCAGTTAGTTGGTAAGATTGCCGGTAATGTTTAAAAGCAAATGATTTTATTTTGCTACGATTTTTGGATATGATGTATATTTATATGTTACAAATGTTTGGGATTCTTTATAAAATTTTATTCAAAATATTTTTAGGGTTATGAGCTTTCAATCAAACACTACTCATGAAATTTTACTTGCTAGTAGATTTATTTGTATATCTATAGAATCTGTTTTATGGGACAAAAAGGATCTTTTAATTCAATAAAATATTATGAGTCATTTTTAATATGTTAATTAAATGTCTTTAAATCTTTAGCTTAATATCCTTATTATGTTTTAAGATAAAATTCGTTGCTTGTCAAGTACTCAATAGTTGTAAATGTATGCTCGATATGCTCTATGTAATTGTAAGATGATAAGTTATACTTTTAAATATGTTTTGCATGATTTATTATTTTTATAACTTTTATTTATATGTTAAACATGTCACATTAAAACTTCAAAAGCATATCATATATATTTGAATTTATAAAAATATTTGAATGATATATGTTCTTTGTTTAGTATGTCTGGTGGTAAAATTAACTCTAATTTGAATGTGTGTTTTAAATTACTTTGAATTTATTTGAAGCTAAATTTTGCATATGTTTTGATTTTATGTGTTTATTATATGTAGTAATTTTTATAAATTATTTTATAGCATAAATAATTTAATCTATAATTTTTACTTAGCACTGCCAACTATCCAAGCTTTGCTGGCAGATTTTGTAGCATTGACTTGTAATTTATTTTAATTGTCAAATAAAATTTTTATGGCTAAAGAAAAATTTGAAAGATATATTTATATATATATTTGGTAACTTTGTTCTTGAAAATTTTCATACTCTAATTAAATATGAATTGAAAGATATAAGATGATAAATTCTTAAAGGTCCATCAGTTTTTGTGAATGACAGATTTACTTGCAAGTTTTAAAAAAATTGAAAAAGGTATTTTAAATTAATATTTTCAAGAAAAGAAAATTTGAGTATTATTTATACATGTTAACTATGTTATGGAATAATTATTATATTTTATTCATGCTTATAAGTTAAGATTAATTTCTCTAAGTAATTAAAAGTCAAATTTTCTATCTTTATGTTTCTTGACTCTAAGTGTATGTTTGCAACTCAAAGATGCTTTGCTTCATTAAGAATGATATATGATGATATAATATGGTATTAAATAATATCATGAATATGAATATTAATTTCATGTATTGTATAAATGATTGACATAAACACTTTAAAAAGCGAGCATACCAAGAATCACGGCGACGTTATCTGATTGAAGGTTTAGTAAGCAAGCAAGTCAAGAAAGTGCATTCTCACCTGCAACATGATAAAAGTTTACGAAAAAGTTTTGAAAATATATTTTATGATAATTTTTAAGCTTATTTTTACATATTGTCTTCTCATGAAAACTATTGTTGCAACAAGAAGGCTTAACGAATGTTTCAATGACGAGGTATATTAAAGATATATCTATATATGTATCACTTAATTAAGCATTGCACACTCTGTGTTTATATTTGTCACACTAGGTGGACTATCCCGCAAGGTGGAATTATACGTTTAGTTTGGGACTAGCTACCTCACTCTTCTCCCACGACTATGTTTATGTTTATGGTGCAACTTTTGGGCTTCTAAAGATAAAATAAATAATATTTTAATATGAATGTTTAAAAGAAAAGATATGTTCTATATAAGCCTGTATCTCGTGCACTACTATGATTATGATTACGATATTATGTAATGAATTTTATGAAACGCTTTATGTTGTGAGATAGAATATGTACTTACTATGCTTATGCTTAGTTTATATCATGTGGCAAATAAGGATAAGATGCAAGTTGACTAGGATGGAGGATAAGAACAGGCGTGTGCATAAGGAGTGTTGAATTGAAAACGGAGTCATGTCATGAAAGGAATTTAAACTCAAACATAATTTAAAATATTATGTTCCGCATTTTTATTTATTTGAGATTGAGTTTTGTTTGTGATATGTTCTTTGAGCTTAAGTTTTATTGAATGTAATTTGTATTTTAGATTTTTAATTTCTTAGGTTATTAATTAAAGAATACACTATATAATTCATTTCTTCATAATTAGTCTTAACTAATTGTTTGATTAGATGTATATGAGTGAGTTTGTGTTTGTTAAATATTTGTTTTTATAAACTAAGTTTTCTACAGGTGATCGGTTAGCTGAATGCCTTAGGTGTTCCATTAGGCTAATCAATGAGGAAAATTAAATCCAGTGAGTAGTTTTTTAACAAAAAAATATGCATATATTCCTGGGATATTTTCTGAGTATTGTTGATTGTTTCGAATTTCTTATCGATAATTATTAAGTTTAACAGTAAAAGTAACATCTCTTGTGGCGCCCGTAATGGGGTGTTAAAAGAATGGTTAGGTCCTAATAGTTAAAATAGTTTAGTCCAAATTTTCTTAATCTGCCAAAATGGTCCAGTCCAAAAATTAGCCCTAACCTAACCGAACCGTGCACAGCCTTAGTACATATGTACACACACACGCATACAAGTGTTTAAAGAAAATAGTAGATAGTATAAAACTTCATAAGTTTAGTCTTTTGTTGTGCACACTATGAATATGTATATCTAAATTTTCACTACCTATTAATTTATGGAATGGATATATGATTTTTGATGAGTTATTATTGTCCTCTATATGATGTATATATGATTTTCGATCTATTTTATATATAGAATTGTTAGGATAAATGCCCTTAAAGCATGTGATATTTTTGGACATATTTATCAATAATAAATAAACTAAATTTTTTATTATGTTTGAGTGCATGTATTTTCAATACTTTATGAATATAATTAAAATTCGACAATTATCTATGTTACTTTAGATATTATATATAAGTGTTATATACAGGAGGATAATATTTAAGAATGATAATTAAAATAGTCAATAACATATCGTTAATTGTTATAATTAATTATTCAAATAATGTACAGAATCTTTAATTAAGTGTTACTAGTGCATGTTATTTTCATTAAGAATGGAACAGTCTTATCCAAACCGTTAATGTTGTGAGTCATTAAATGAGTACACTGTACATAATGTGATTATGTAGGACTAGAACATGATGTGATATGAATGTTTAAATAATTTTCGTTAAGATAAAACAAGTTAAAATTACATCGATTGATGGTCATATATAAAATGATCTTAATCTTGAGTTATTAGTAGACTCTTATTTATAGAATTATGTATTTTGATTTACTCAGTACGAATTTGAGAATCTAATTCTATCCTTGCATTTTGGAGGCATCATGAAGTAAGTAGCTAGGAATGTTAATAGTACAAGATAGAATTTATTCTTTCTACAATGAGAAGTAGATAAATGATTCACTTGAATATTGATTTAGTTCTTGAATAACATGAGCATTCAAATTTATGATTAAGTTTATGAATTTATTATTTATTAGAGAATTAATGACACTCAAGGATAAAGAAGTAATTAAAAAGATTAAAGAACTTTACCTAGCTCTAATTATAAATTATTTATGGAGGATCAATTTATATACAATGATTATATCAATGGACGATTCAATTCTTTAAATAAATTATATTTATAATTTCAAGAGTACAATTCAAAGTTTTTAGTGGAGTGACTTTGAAATTAATAAAATTGATATACTAAATAGGTTGTTAATTAATTATTAATTTTATTGGAGTTTGAAATTATGTCCATAGTGTTAGAAGCATAACATACATGGGACTTCCCACAACCAAGGCAAATATCTAGTCTAATATGAAGCATAACATACATGGGACTTCCCACAACCAAGGCATAAGATACTTTCTCCAAATATTCTCTTTCATATACTATCTAAGGACAGTCCTCCGTTCAAAAAGTAATTTCAGTGTAAGTAGGTCGCAAACCTTTCTTGAAATTTTGCATAAATTTATCTTTATATATGGCTTTGGACGATGTCACATTAAGAGGAGAGAATTTGACGTGTTGTCACGGAGAGGGAAAGGGAGAGGCGTAGGGATCTAGTAGTAGCAGCTCGAAAACACAAGGATCTTACAACGATGTTATGGACAAGAGAAGATCGTCGCAAAGGGAAGTGGATCATTGCCAACAATGGAAGAAAGTTAGAGGGGGAGTTGTTATGACAACCAAGAATTTCTAATGCATTAAGTATGCAATAATTAAGGATTATTTTAAGTAAATTATGTGCAAATTTTGTGAACCAAATTTTATGCTCAAAAATTTGTTAAGAATTTAAGGAATTATTTTGGTGTATTCGATTTTTACAAAAAATTCCATAGAAGTAAAAATGAGATTTTTAAGATTAAAAATCATGCCATAGTCTTAAACAAAGAAAGAATGGAATGAAAAAAAAAAAAAAAACTAGAAAGTCTAATTGTTGTAGAATGTGTTGCAACAAATTTTAAGATAGAAATACAGTATAAGGAATATATAGTATAAAAATCATACAGTATGAGAATAATACAATGTAAAGATTACACTGGTAAAGTTATGCAGTATAAGAATTATACTTGTAAAGTTAAGCAGTATAAAAATTATACTACACAAAGTTACCAGTATGGAAATTAAACTGCATAAAGTAATACAGTAAAGAAATTAGATTGTATAATTAAGCAGTAGAGAATTATACTGTGAGGATAATGTGGACGCTTATGGACCATGAAACATAGTATAGAGAAGAATGCTAGTAGTATGAGAAATATAATGGTAGTATAGGAAAAATATTGTCAGTATAAATTTAGACTATTAAAGAGATGATTGTGGGACCCACCTAGATGCTACTCCTAAAGTGGGCATAAAGCCACATCCACCCCTTATGAGACCTGGTTTTGGGCCTTATTTTTAGGCAAAAATATTTTTATTTTAGCCTTTGGGAAAAAAAAAAAAGGTGGTGATTTAGGAAATTTAAACAAGCCATTTTTGGCCCTAAGTAAAACTAACAGCCCCCATGATTGTCTCATATATTTTTCAAAACCTCAACTCTTAATCAAGTTTAGAAGCAAGTTCAAGAGTTCAAGAGCAAGATTGAGCAATTTTGAGGTAAAACCTAAGCTCGTCTCTTGGAATTTTTAGTATTTTCTCGTGAAGTTCTTGTGTAGGGTTTGATAGGGTTTTTGTTATGCTTATATCAAGGAAGTTGAGCTAAGATTAAGTACTCCTATGGAGGTGCAAGGTATGGGAAATTTCTTGTTAAAATCCTAAACCCTAGTTTTGATTTTATTTTTGCACAAGTGTTTGTTGTAATGTCCATGGACTATGATATGTTGAATGGACTCTATGGCATGATTGATTATATTTTATGATGATGATGATGATGATGGAAAGAAAGTAGGGTTTTTGTGCTAAAAAGTAGGAAATTATTGAACTTTGTCAAAAAAAATAAAGTTTGACTAGTTTTCAAGAAGTGATGTTTTTGAGGGCCTTAGAGGCCAATTTATTTTTGAAGTAAAGTCTTAGGGCTATCAAAACAATAAAATTAACAATTTTAATGAATAAAGTTTTATAAAATTTTGAGAAGACTAAATTGTAAAAATTTGTAAGGATTCGACAGAACTAAAAAATGGAAGAAAACTCCACCATATAGTTGGAATTTCAAAAAAGTTAAAATACAAAAGTTGTAGAACTCATCAAAACTATTAAAATTCATGAATGGTTTGCGAACATTCCTTGCTAATATTAATTAATGAATTTTATGAGATTTTAAGCATGGAATTTCATAAAAAAAGAAAATGTTATGAAGTTGTTTCAATTAGGCTAAGTAGTTTAAGGAAGTTTTAATCAATGTGAAAAACTAAATGTTTTAGTATAAGGCGGTCATTTTTGGTTTCGAGACAAAAAATGTCAAGATTTTTGTATTTTGGGCTAAAACCATAAAGCCATATGAAATTGGATCTTCACTAAGAAAATATTGGTTTTCTACACTGCTGAGGGCAATGAGTAACCATAGGTTTTAAGCTTGAAAGAATTAATAGTTTTTATCAAGAAAAGAAAGAAAAATGGCCAAGGGCGTAGTTGCAAAGATTTTCAAGTTAAGGTAAAAACTATAAAGTTTTGATAAAATATTATTTATTGAAAGGAAGACTATTGTTTTATTTTCTATAATGTTACGAGAAGTAAAGAAATGTAAGTATTGTTTGAAACAAGTTTCAAAATTTTTCTAAGATTCGTCAAGGGCAAAATGGTTATTTTTCATAAAAAGGCCAAAACGGACTCTAAAAAGCTTGAATTAAGAAAATGCCCTTGAATGGGAATTTTTTTGTACCTTATAAGTAATAGAACGATAAAATAAAATGAGAAGTTAATAAAGTTACTAGACTCACGAAAAACCCGTTAAGGGTAAAATCGTCATGGTTAAGAAAACGGCTAAAACGGAGCTAAACACTCCGAATTAACAAAATTTCCTTCGACAAAAAATGTTTTGTATCATGGTAAGTAATGAAACCCTAAAGCAAGGGAGGAAATATGGTTAAGGAATGTTCAAGTTAAGTAAAAGAAATATAAATCGATAAGTTACGAAGTTAAGTATAAGGAACGAAAGGGTTAAGCAATTAAGAAATAACTTATAGGAGATGAAGCTAAAAAAAAGCAATGAACGATATATGTCTAAGTTTCATTATCAATCGAGTAGAGTGATAATAAGAAAGATTAGCTAATAGTCAGGTGTCATTTAAAATAGGACACAAAAGCCAACTAACAAAAGGAAAAAGGAAGAAAACAGGAACATTAAAGTGCTATTCACTTAAGTTTCAAACCTTACTTATAATATGAAGAAAATAATTTTCAAATGCTATATATAGTTAAAATATTTTTGCATTTATTATGCATAATGTTTTAAAAATTCAAGTTATGATTTGCAATACGATTGTATACGTTATGTTTAATGTTTATGTATTAAGTTATAGCATATGATATTTTAGCATTTAATATGCTCACTAAAGTTAGTAAGAAAGTAAAGTAAATATGATTAATAGTATTGTATCAGCCTCCTTGATGTGAGGTATACAAGTTATGTTAAAGTTATAACATCATTGTTTAATGATCCTAAGTCTTCCATAAGGGAAGCATTATGTCATGTTAAAGTCGCAATCTCATGATTGATGATGTTGGCACAAACATTAAAGACAACAAGATAAAGTAAGATAAGAACGATGATAAAAGTTCACGTAAGTTATAAATGATTATAAGAAGTTCATAAAAGGATGTCCATAAATGAGTATAAATGGAATTATGCATAATGACCTTGCTTACATTCTTTTCCATGATACATTTAGGAGATATGTTTATGAAAAACATTTTGAGAAATGTTTTACAAGAAATGGTCATGAAAACATTCTATAAAAATGTTTACAAGAAAAGGCTCATGAAGAAAGTTTTATGAGAAAAGTTTAAAGGTAATGTTTAATAAAGAATGTTTATGTTTTGTTAGATTATGTTTGAGCTTACTAAGCGAAAACTCATTACAAGTTCCATTATACTGTAGGTGATTCTATAGAAGACCAGTATGACTGGTTGACGAGCTCAGTTGTTGTGGAGAGATAGATGCAACGATCAGGTATGGATACCACTACAGTTTATTTCCGCTGCTCAAAGAAAAAGTTTTTTACTATTTGAAATAGTGTTTTAAAGTTTTAAGAAAGTAAATGTTTAAGGAAGTGTTTTATAAGAAATGTTTTAGGAAAAATAATTTTAAAAGAAATATTTTATGAAATGTTTAGAATAATTATAAAGATAAGTTTTAAGCTGTTTTTAAGTTTCCGTTGCAATAGATGTTGCAGCAAATTCATGTATATTTGAAGTATGTTTCAATAAAAACCTTATTGAGTATTTTCTTGCTAGAAGTAAGAATAAGTTTATGAGATGATGTTTAAGAAAATTAAGTGACAGTCCAAAAAGACAGGGTGTTACAGCTATGCTGTAGAAGAGAAACGAGGGGGAATTTTTTAGGGTTGGATTATGGTTGGCGCTGGTTGGTAGCTCCATTAATGGCTGATCGGGTGTTGTAGATAATGACAAAACTCAAAGGATAAAATTGTCTTTTGCCCAAAAGAAATGGTACGAGCCAAGGTTTCTGTAAGAAAGGAATATGTATATAATGCGAGGTTAGAAAAATGGTATTGGGACTAATTAACACAAGGTACACAAGATACTAACATTTAACTACCAATGACTGTACAGTATCATAGTAGGATATCAACGGGTCAGTTACCAATCGACCATCGCAAGTTGTTAGAATTTTCAGTATTACCATAAACACCCTCTAGCATCATAATAGGATATTGAAAATCCCGATGGCTACTATCGGTACCTTGATTGCACTCATGCTTATCATCTATGGCCTGTTGCAACTTAAAATTTCAATTTTGATATTTTTAAGACCTAAAATTTAATCCTTGGCAACATAGTCTAACCAAAAACTGACGTTAATTGATAGACGATAATTGGTGATCAAAATTCTAAATTTTAAAAGGTCAAGATCTAATCCAACTAACAAAAAGTTCAGGGCTGTAGAAAAATCTTAAAGTAATTTTCTCTATTAATTTATGATAGTTGTTAATTGTCTTGCTTGCTTTTATACACACACACACAGAGGTTTGTGTATGTATGAGATGCCAAAAATAAAAAGAATGAGGAACAAAGCTACCAGGTAAACAAGTGAGTTT